>JALJEE010000145.1:0-161434 GCA_023231475.1 Seison nebaliae
ATATTGCACTATCAATTGAAATGATGACTCCTTCAATTTCTCTACAATACATAAGCAGACATCATCCTCACCATGTGATTTCTTCAAATTCATTAGGGATAATGCGAAACGAACTTCACTCTCAGTGACAATTGTATGATAAAGAATTATTGAAGATGGTATTAGCTTTTAGGGAATTTTAATAATATTCTAAAATAATTAGAATTATAATCAAAATATTCTTATCTTTTAATTTAAAGCTTCGAATGTTTTTAATTACTTTATTAGAATTCTTTAGAAAATTTAAGGAATATCTGTATGAATTAAACGATGCCATTATCGAAGAGTAAAGAGGATCATGGTTTACAATTGTTGATTTCTGCCCAACGGAATATGATTAAAGCATTAGATATTGCAGGTGCAATTTATAGTAAACGGATTAGCCACATGTAATTTCTAGCTGATTCGTATAGTTCGATTGGGAAGGAGAGACGAACGAAGAAATATTCGTACTCATGTAACAAGGAATTCGTTGATACAATTAACAATGCGGAGAAGGATGCGTTCAATTATATTTATACTTACATTCAACGATCTACCAGTTCCATTTTCTTCTACTCTCCAAATTCTTTTCATTTTCGAAGTTTTCGATGGAACAAGTCACATCTATCATGAAATGAATGAGTTTAATACGACGAAGATGTTTGTGAAAAATATTTCGAATTCAATAAAAAAATCGAAAAACGAACTTGATATTTATTTTCGGAAAATGAATGATTTGAAGGATGAAAATATGATTCAATCAGAATTAATCAATCGAATTAATTCGACCATTCTTCCCAATTCAGACGAATTACTTTTTGATAAGAAAAATGATATGAACGACGATTCAGATGAGAATATGTCATCTAACAATTCTTTCGATCATCAAATGGATGACTATGATGATGATGATGATGAAATGTCGATAATAGATGAATAATTTTTTTTAATTTTTTTTTATTACCATTAGATTTCATATCTCTCTGTGACAATATGAATCAGAGAGAAGTAATTTTATTGTTGCAAATGTGTGGTCATCGATTTGCTGATCATGTTATTCGAAATCAATCGGTGAAAGACGTGGAATTATATCAGCAAATGAGACGGAAAAATGGTGCAGGAAAATTGTTGATGAATGGAATTATCGAATTAAATTCTTTGTCTTATGTAAATTTCCATCAATTAATCGATTTCATCAATCGTTCACATTCATCCATTCGTGCCACTCCATTCAACGATTTGGCGATATCGATTGATAAAAATAAGAATTCAATCGATTTCGATTATGATGAGAATCGATCAGATGGAGAAGAAGTGACAGATCAAATTTTGATTATTCACAAATTAATACCGATAGTGGAAAGTGAAGAGAATGAAGTTGTTGAGAAGACGTCAATGAAAGTTGAATATGATGAAGAAATGAAGAAATTAATTGAAGAGATTTGTGAGGACACTTGTAACAATTCTCCCACTACACAACGAACTACTACAAGTGAAGAAGAAGAATCAATGGAATTGACAGCTAATCAACAAATCAGAAATGAAGAATTCAATCAGTTAATGAAACAATCTCAATATAATCAATTATGTATGGGTTTCCTACAAACTCAAATTTTACCATTAGTTCAAAAATTTTATGATTTCCATCATAAAATCGTACGTTCACCACAATCACCAGATGGTGAATTGAGGACCATAACGAGAACATCGGAAGAACAAGAAACATTCAAATTATCCAGATTTTGGCGACACATCTTCCAATGGAAAGAAGGAAATGAAGAGAAAGTTAATGATTTTATGATGATGGAATTCGACAAAGTCAATGAATGTTGGTGGTTAGTGCCTTTGGTAAGAAGGAGAACTATCTGGCTTAGTGGACAAATAACTATATATGGAATGAAATATCGGTTAATGGATGAGGATGTGATGGAATTGAATTCATTAAATATTTTCATATCTTTCTCATCGAATAAAAATGTGTCGATGAATGATCATTAAATGGAAATTCTCTTTTGAATTATGAAAAAGTTTATTGTGTAAAAAATAATATATTATTTGAGTTCATTCATTTTCACTTTTTTCTACCACATCCTCTACCACCGAAGTGATTGGTAATGCTTCATTATAGACATCATTCCATCGTTGAATCTTATAACGACTCTTCTCTTTAAAGAAGAAATATTTGAATAACAAAAAATGAATAATTATTTAACCTTTATAAAGATATTTATCTACCACTTCTATTTTCTTCACGTCTCTCAAACATACCAAAATTAATTCTTTATTGACTTGTGAGCAAATGACGGAACCAGATTTCATCTAAAAATGAACATAAATTAAAATTAAATAAAATAAAATTTAAAATAAATTGAACGTCTGTCTGGAAAAGAGAATTAATTTTAGAGATAATGAAATCGTCATTCGATTTGTCCTTCTTACTCACAATATACATATATGGACGTGGAAGATACTCGTTTTGTTCTTGTTTCAGATCAATAATCTTCAAGTCGACTGAACATAAATTGGCAATTTTGAAAAGATTATTCTCGAAATTCTTCAAATTTTTACGCTGGAAATGTTTGTATATGAGGCCGGTAGCGAAACTGTCGAAAGCGGCGTCGTGTAATAAATCGCTGGTGTTTTCATGTCTTGCTAATGAATTAATAAACTTCGGATAATTATTGGAAATATTGTCTATTAACTTCCTATCATGACGTCTGACATATTTGAACATTGAATTTAAATTATGATCTTCACGTGGTAAATAAGTGAACGCTAAGACTTTTGTATCAACTAATCCACCTGCAAAGAAATTACAACAATGTTGTTTGTACGATGGCCAATCGGTTGGGATGTTCTCACAAAATTGATTAAGAATTGCAAAGACATCCGACTTCACATTATGACCAACCATCAACTTTTCACTAAAACGAATTTTTGACAAGATCTTCGTAAAATTCACTTCCACATTCTCATCTTCTTCATCACTTGACGATTCGTCAATATCACCATCTACTTTCATTTTACTGAAGGGAATGGAATCGCGAAACATCTTATTAAAATCAAAATTTTGTTTACTGAGGAAATTGATACAAGATGACAAACAGGAAAATTGATCATTATTTGTAGTAGAGAATGATATTGGGAAATCATAAGTAGTCGAATCGTTATCCATCCATAATGTCATTCCAAATTGAATAATTCGATAATTTCGACAGAACTTCAACATACTTCGGAAATTATCTTTTGGTAGATTAAATCGGCTCTCATTCTTCAATATTCCACTTAATTCCAAATCGAACGATATAAAGTCACATTTGTCTAAATCTTTTGAAAATTTACGAAAATATTTTGGAAAATTATCTTTCGTGACATAATGTGACATTTCACGATCTTCACTATTGTCTTTCATTCGTCTATAACTTGTTTGATTATTGTGGTAACTCAATGTAAGTTACCTGCAATTTTTATTAGTTACTTTTCTCATCACAACCATGTGTATTAGTGCACTCCTTTTCTATGTTAGTTTTACTAATGTGTAAAGTCCATTGAAAAATAAAATAGAGAAATTCGATTTTTTATTAAAAATGAAGCTTCTTCTGTCCACATTATTGCTGTCGTTAATGTCACCATACAGACATGTCATATTTTATTGGTAAATCCTGATTCGCTCAAGAATTATATTGCGACAGGCAAAAATCTTATTTCTACTAACTCCTTTAAGGAGTTATCAATCTTTCTTTTTAATTTACCTCGCTGAGATTTGTTATGAATAAAAAAAAAGAAAAAAAAATCTAGCAATACTATACGCTTGTATAGGGTTCTTCCTCATTCATTGCCTTCCTCATTCATGTATTACAATAAATTTCATCATAAACGATATTGTAATAGAATAATATAAAAAATAATATAATAAATTACAATAATTGTATGTGTATATGATAAGCATTTATTCACTGACAAGTTAGTAAGAATTTAAATAAGTGAATTGAGTTTCTCAAGCACAACTTTCAAGAAAAGTTATTCTGGAAAATTCTATTTGGAACGATTGCAATTATCCTATATCTATATAAACGATATCTATAAAAAGATAATACGTAATTTTACTCCGAAATACTCCAACTATAGTTGGATAGAATATTACTATAACAAATATATTTGTTAAGTTTATCTATTTTTCATTAGACTTTTTCATTGTTTTCAGGAAATTTCTTAAAATTAATATTGTATTTTATTGGAAAGAAAAATATGTATTTCTCTACTTCCATGGAAAACAGACAATAATAGAAAATCTATAAATAAACGTAGATCTATTATTTACAGCTGATGGAATAAGGAACAGAATCCATAATAATTAGGTCGTTGAATTATCGGAAATAGAATTGCGAATATATTTCAAAGTATCTCCAACAAGTATTACCGATCCAGTAACTAAAAGGTTCAATTGTTTGATGTTGAAGAGTTCTGGAGAATGAAGGAATATGGATTGGAAAGTGGAGTTAATATCTGATGATAAAACCACATTGGTTTTCTTAACATTAGAATAATATTTTTGAATTTCATTAAAAACATCTTGAGTGCGATCTTTCGTAGATAAAGCACTCGTTGGTGTAACAAAAACGTAGTGAAATTGATGTTTGGGATCGAGAACTTTAATTTGTTCGTTGATTAGTCGTTTCTTTGTGGAATAGATGATAAGACAATTAAACATATTCTCCTTCTCCTTCATTTCATTGAGATGACGAAAGAACCAATTTGAACAGATTTTCATGCTGATGAGAGTATGAGCACTATCCAAAAATAATTTAACAGTTAATTGTTTCAATAATTTCTGATAAGTTTCATTTTTTAATTGATAATTGTTCAGATCGATAGATTGATATCGTCCAAGCCAAATCGTTTGATTGATACTTTCTCTATATCTCATTAATAAATTGAGGGTATGAGATCGAGATGAATTGAATTGATAATTGACCGAATTTCTCGACTTTATGAAATAATCGACAATATAAGTCGCGAGAATAATATTCTCTAATTGTTCTGGTTTCGCAAACGAATAATTTGAAAGGAAATTGTTATTTAACATATTCATCATATCCGTCGGAATAATATTCAATTTACTTAATTGATTCTTTGAACATTCTTTCAATTCATTTAAAGCAGCCTTTTGTTGTTGAGAGATGGTGAATGTGGGAATGTTCTTTTTCATGATACCACCCTTCTCATAAGCGATCTCTTCAATCGTATCTCCTAAAATTTCACAATGATCCAAATCGAGAAATGTTATTCCACAAACAATCGGTTGTCTGAAAGAATTTGTTTGAAAGAGAAATAAAAATTAAATATAACTGAATTATATTGGTGGAGTCATAACGTCCACCAATTCCCACTTCTAGAATTGTTACGTCCACTTTCTCCTTGTGGAAAAGGTAGAATGCTGTGATGGTTAAGAAATCGAAAAAATGTAATAATTTCTCACTCATCTTCAATTCATCATACAATTTATTGACGGCTTGAGAGAATTTGGTGGATTCAACAACTTCTCCATTGATCTTTATTCTCTCACTAAAATCGATGAGATGTGGTGAAGTGAATAATCCAGTTTTCAGTTTATAATCATTCCTCAATATCGATTCGATGATGGCACATGTCGATCCTTTGCCTTTCGTACCAGCTACATGGATCACTCTCAAATCCTTCAATTCTCCATCATTTATATTTAATATTTTCAAATTCTTCTTTATTTCTAATAATCTCTCCGTTTTATCTGGCCATTTCGACGTGTCTTGTCTCCGACAAATTCTATTCAACAATTTCTCACATTTCTCATAACTGGAAACATCGTAATTGAAAAGAAGAAATCTTGAACTAACTTCTCATCGGCATCTAAACGGATTGGTGGTAGAACATTGAAAAGATTCATCTGTTTGAATAATAGTCTCTGTATCAAGTCTAAAGAAAGGAGATCTTCAACTTAAATGAACTGTTTTTATCATTCTCCTGCTTCTGAAAACTTCACATACAACGATGTGACGTAAACTAAATTAATCGATAACACCGATAAATTAAATTATACAATGAACAAAATGAATCTGAATTATCAATTATTGTCAAAAAAAGATTTATTTGACCCTTATCTATCTTTCGTCTAATTCGAACAATTAGAAACTTGTAATTTAAATTTAAAATACAAATTTTTCTTTTCATTTAAAACCGCCACTTATTGTTTAAATCGTTCAGTAACATGACTGCGTTCTCCACTATTATTTTCCCATATTAAAAACTACTCATATAAATTTTATAATTATTGAAAAACGAAAAATAACAAATCGCAAAATCTTCATTGATTATTTCAAGAATTTCAATTTTACTTTTAATCGTTTTATCGTAAAAATAGTTTAAGTTGCTGCGTTATCGATGTTGTTAATTTCACTTTTAATTTAAAAATTTAAATAAAATAAACGATCTAATCTAGCAAGTAAACTTAAATTATTATTTGTTCTTAACTATCCTAGAGCAATTGTTACACATATTAGCCAGATATTTAATATATGAACTGTTCGTTATCAGTCTTTCAAGTTATTCAAATTATTAATTTAAACTGGACATCAAAAACATTTGGGAGTTTTATTGTTCTAGCGATGAGAATAAATGTTCATTCTTAAAGAAATTTTCTTATACTCCAATTAACCTCGAACAGAATAAGTTTAATTGTTATTCAAATATAATTTTGTTCAATGGAAAAACTTACAAGTTTATGTAACATCGAAGAGAGATCAACATTCACAATGGTCAAATTAGATATAAAATTATACATATTCTTATTTTAGGATCGTATTCAAGAAATTATTATGAGAATTTTTTTTTTAGTTTTGTTGTTCAGTCTTTTGAGTTTGGGTCTTGGCTATCGCAGCAGAAGATATTACAGCCGACGACGAAGTAGAAGTTATTGGAAACGCAAATATTATGCACAGCTCGCAAAGTCTACGAATGGTGCATCATTAGATTATTATTCTAATTATTTTCCACGATACACATATCCAGCGTATGGCATAAGAAATCGATATGGTCGACGTTTATGGAGACGACGATTTTGAAACGGAATGTTTAACAACAATGCTTAAAATTGAAAGGATTAATTAAAATACGCTATTCAATTTTAATTTCAATTGATTTATGATCATTTTATGACAAAAGGAGGAAGTTGTTAATGAAAAATAAGAATATTTTCGTTTAAGCATTTCGAATTTAATTCTTTACTATTATTAATATTATTATGAATATTAAAAGTTTATTTAATAAAATAAATAACTGAAACCCTGATATGAATCCTTATTTATAATCAACTATTGTCAACTAAAGTAACATATTCGTGAAATTCTTCAAATAATTTATGTTTCGTTTTGGAGCGATCATCTGAATCTGCGTTTGATGAATGTTAGTTTCGACCGATTTGTGTTAAGAACTAATTGGATCTTGATATTAGAGGATAATTTGTCGGTCCCATGATATTTTCCTATTAGTTAATATGTATTCAAAGCACGGTATTTTTTACTTGTTGACAGCAATTATAACATTGATACTAAAAAAATTTTAGTAAAAATTGATCATAATATCAGGAATTAAAAAAACTAAATTTGTCTTTCGAATTCGTCTCGTAAATATTTGATACTATTGATAGGGTTCACATACATCTTAATATCTATCTTTTTGGGTTTTGAACTTTGTCAGATTGTTGTTTTTGCATTCTAGTGGTTATGTAAAAATCTTGATCATTTAACTTAATTTTTTTTAAAAATAACATCAAAACGATGTCTTATGAGTATAAAACAATTTTCAGGGAAATTGAAGCAATAGGAAGATGTATTTACACATTCATTTAACATTTTTCGAAAATTTGATTTTTTGGAATATTTCAAACTGATACCCCGAAAATTTTGCTAGAAATTTTTATTTAAATTTAATAAAAATGGCACTATGTTGTAGAGCAATTCAACCCGTTTCTAAATATATTACCTGATAGGTTCAATATTTCTTACAAAAAAAGGATATTTTGTAAATTATCTAAAAAATTTACATGATTTTGCAGTCAATCCTGCTGTAATCTGCAAAATTTCACAAACTGGAATGATACGACTTTTGTACCTCGAAATTAGTAATGTTCATGCGATATCATTGTCCCCTCAAGAAGAGGAATTGTTATGACAAATTCAAACGAACAATATTCCAACGAAACTTTCTAAGAGAAAGAGTTGCCCGAGTTTTGCGATGATAAATGGAGGAGAAATTCGGAATAGGAGGACGTGAGAAACTGTGTTGAGGAATGGTTGTGGCAGAAAAGTGTGCGAGGATAGAAAGTAGATCATCATGAAGGGTGTGCTCCAAAGAAGAAGTCGCCAGTTGTTGCCGTTGGAAAGAGAATTTACAAAAGAAACTGGTTCGGTACGGCTAAGCGATGTCGACAGGACGGTTGTGATCGAGAGTGTGAGGTTTAAGAGAGTGAGAAATGGTTCCAGAGATCCGTAGATGATCAGATATTTTCAAAAAATGGGAGTCAATCATAATATCACATTCGACAATGGAAGATCCTAAAGTGTCACTTACGATAAAATGGTCAATTCAAGAACTGCCATTATGTCCCTTGAATTCAAATAAAAAGTACAATCTCAAAAACATCGACACAATTCATCTCAAAAAGTATCTAACACCCAAAAAGGAAGTGGTCGTTCTTCATGATTATATGAAAAACATCATTCATCCACAGACTACCCTAAAATTACCGTCAAAGATTACTTAATTGCGATCATTTCAAGGTGGAAGAAGTGAAAGAAGCCAAGAGGAGACAGCTCTCACGGACTTTGACTTTGCTTAACGGACTTGAACATTTTTCGAAAATTTGAGTTCTTGGAATATTTCAAACTGAAAATTCGGAAATTTCGATAGAAATTTTAATTTAAACAATTAGAAATTTAAAAAAAAAGGCACTATGTTGTAGAGCAATTTAACCTGTTTCTAAATATATTAAATTCAACCTAGTAGGTTGAATATTTCTTACAAAAAAGGATATTTTGTAAATTGTCTAACATAGTAGTCACCTAATGTCTAATATCTAATACCGAATAGCCAGTACCTAATAGCTAAAACCTAATAAGAATTTCTTAGATTGTTAGGAGGAAGATTTCCATCCTACTCATCCTACGGTTGGGTATTGAAAAAATCTTTATATTTTTTGTTGCGAATTAATGTTGAGGAAAAAAGTTCATTCATATTCAAATCAATTTGGTAAAGAATAACTTTACTTGTTATTGTAATGTGAGTTTTCTTCAATGAAAGATTTTACAAGTTTATGTAATACTGAGGAGATATTTATATTCACAATGGTCAAATTGTTATATATAACTATAGTGATTCTACTTTATCATTGGAGAAATTAAAATGAGAATTTTTCTTTTAGTTTTTTTAGTCAGTCTTTTAACTTTAGCGTTCGGCTACCGCAGAGGTAGATATTTCGGTCGACGCCGAAGTAGAACTTCTTGGAAAAGAAAATATTATGCACAACTTGCAAAGTCCACCAATGGCGCATCGTTAGATTATTATTCGAACTATTTTCCACGATACCGATATCCATCCTATGGTATAAGAAGTCAATATCGTCGACGCATGTGGAGAGATCGATTTTGGGATCGATTTGGTCACATTGTCAACCAAGATTGAATCGGACGATTCGATGAATGTGAATTTTATTTCCATTAATTAAAATCATTTTATCAAAAAGAGAGAAAGATGTAAATGAAATGTAAGAACGTTTTTTTGATTAGTTTGTTACCTTAATATTCTTTCAACAAATAAAGTGTAGTGGGATGAGAAAAATGGAGATGAAGTTATCAGAGAACTCCAACTTGTCAATGAAGTTTAGACAAGATTGGATGTATAAATATGATGAATTGTTAAATAACCGGTCGAGGTAGTAGGAGGAGGAGGAAATGGAAAAGAGGTTTACTTGTATGCACGTTCCTTATAATAACTGGTGAAACAGACAGGTACAATTATCCATAAAAAAACGTTGAACACAATTTCCGTTATACAGAACAGAATAAGAACGAAGCGATTTATAGTTCTTACTAATATCTCAATCTCATTTGGATACATCGTATCTGGTCGATATTTGGGAATAACTGACATTTTCCTGCTTTTTGACGAAGAACTGTCAATTCGTTCCACATCTGAACACATCTCTTCATCAATTGCATTCTTATTCTTAATTGCATTAATAATGCTCTTCCTATCTAGAATGTGGATTGAGGTATTTTTATTTAATTTTGATTGCTGATGTCTCTTCTTTTCCTCTCGAATCTTCTTCTTCGTCTTCTCCGTCATTGGCACTGACGATTCCACATGAATCGACTGCTTCTTATCAGATGTCGGTGCTGCAATTAATGTGGCGGTAAGCAAAGCAGTAATGTGTTTCGCTTTCGGATGATAATGTCGATGTAGATTGGTAGCAGGTTTCCAAAAGATCCATCTCCATATTCCTATCCGTTTACATAAGATCGTTCTCTTCAATAATGGCGGTATGTATTGACTGTCTCTCATATATTGAACACAGGCGAACCAACTCATGGCCGCTAAAGTGAAACCCTAAAAATTTCAAATAAATTTTCAAAATAATTAATAGAATTGGAGGAACCATACAAAATGTTAAGTGAAGGTTAATGAGTGGAACTGTTTCACTTTGTTCCGGCACATCGTCGGCTAATCGGAGAGTGAACACAGAATAAGATATTAAGGTGGATATACCAATTTGGACCTACAAATTGAAATAAAATGAAATTTCAAGGATTCATTGAAAAGGAACTTGTTGTTGAAAAGGAATTGAAAATGAGACAAGAGATAATACTGAAAGCATGAGACATGGCAGAACGTTATTGTATAGGACATGTAAAGGTTTTCTACGAATTCTTATTCGATAAACGACATCGGTAAACGTGGATGTACTAGATGCGGGACTATTTACATTATCATACGCACAATATTTCACAATGATCCCATGGACATCTTGATGAAATGTTTCGATTGGATTATCATATGAACATCGTTCCACTACCGAAATATTCACATTTATCAGTTTGTTCTTAATGAATGGTTTCATGGTCGATTCATTTTTTTGCATACAGTACAACTGAATTAGATAAATGAACATCATCTTCTGGAAATCATATGTATCATAAAATTCTCTTTCAGTTATCAGATTTTGAATATTTCTCGTCACATTAAACTTCTTCAGTTCATCCGATTTCATGTCAAAATATTCGATGATATCATTCGATTTCACCAGTGTACAATCGTTTCCTCTGTTTTCTGTATTATTTTGAGATTCTTTAAATCGAAGACGGTCTTCTAATAAAATTTGATTAATCTTTCATTTATTCAATTCTCATCATCAATTACTAACCGATTAAATCAGGATTATAGAAAAAGTTGTAAACTGATTCAACCGTAAAATGATCAGCGTAAACTAATTCCCATTCTGAATTCTCTCTATACAAAGTCAAATCGACACCTTCGAATGCTGTTGATTCAGATGGCAATTCGTTTAAAATTGAGAAATTTAGAAGAGACGACGTATGAGACCAGGAGCCGAATGTCAAATTACAAATTTGTTCGTCAAACGGAAAAAACGAGACATCCACCGTACATCTGGTTCGGAGTCTCGAGAGCGGATTAGGCCAATAGACTTGTCCGGTATATTGAATGATAACATTGTTCTCTCGTCTTGGTGTGATGAAACCAGAATAATCGCTCATCATCGTTTCATAAACATACGTATCTGGTACCCAGATGGATGGTGCTGGTATTCTTAATGATGAAATATTATTAAACTAAAATTTTAGTGATTTTATTTTCCAAGGAAAAGAAAGAATAACATCTTGTGGATTCCATTTTAGTCTCTGATCAATCCATTTATGATCAAGAAAAATATTCGTAGTTAGAATTTGATCACGTTCATCTAATGAAATAATAGCGTTTAAAATCACTCGAAATTTAATCTATGCACATTAATTTATTAAATGAATATAACAAATTCTAACATTCACTTGATCGGCTGGACGGACAGATTTGATATCTACAGATTTCGTCAAATTTCTTAGAAGTTTCTCTTCGTACATCGTATGTTTGTTGATGTGAGAGAGGAAACCAGAACCCGTAAAAATGTCCATAGGATCTGCCTCGTCATCTTTCTTATTATTCGATTTCCGTTGTTCCAAAGCTTTCTCATAAATGGAGAGAATATCATTGTAAATTTCATTGTACACTTTCCTCATCTCACCAATATTGGACGAAGTATCATAACGTTGAGCATAGTCGATGAATATTTCATCGTCCTGGTTATTATCCTCATTCTGATTGAGATTGTACAAAGCGGTATCATCAAATTGATGAGTGAGAACGAAGAAATTGACCATCGTAAAGAGAATTAGAACGTGGAAATGTTTGAACGTTGTAGGACCATAGCGTCTCATGACTGATCATATTCCTAACATCATACGCCAACTTGACTACCGACAATCGTTATGAAGAAAGTCAAGTGGCGGAGGAAAATGTGTGATTGGAAATCATGAAATTTTTACTCTCGATGGGAATTCTAGTTTGTTGTTAGAAGGAGTTTCTTCTTAAAATGGAAATAAAGTTCCAACCAAAAAGAATGAGAAGGAATGAAGGAAGGGAATAAAGAACGACGTTCTCAAGTAGAAGTATCGGAAATCTTGAAAATAATTAAGTTGAAATTTATGAAATTATGAATACGTTATTCGGTCGTTAGTTGGGCGGGAGAAGACTTTCATCAATATTTCCATTTGGAATTGTAAAGATGTTAATAACTGTGTAATATATGTTTATTTAAAGGAATAACGAGTATGATTACCTTAAATGTGCTGAATCATTTATGGCCGTACATCCGCATTTCGTTTAGCACATCCGAGATTACTGTCAATAGTATAATAGAAGAATATTTGAAAGAAGACGATCGATTCAATCATTTCATATCAATTCCTCGATTATCTACTTATTGCCCGGTAACTATAGACAAGAAGAATTATTTATGTGAACTTGAGTTTCCGAAAATATTCCCAGACGTACAATATATTCAATTGAAGTAAACATTACGAACTTTCCTGATTACTTCCATGTAATTTGGTATGCATTGAAAAGAGTTCATATCTGATTGGAGATATCTTACCATTTCATCACTAATCACAATATTACATGGGAAACGGTAATAAAAAATAAGAAGAAAATAGAATATTCATTTAATTTGGTTCGTTAAATACAATGAAAGAATGTGATGAAATTACCTTTCCTGATTACAGAGATATATCCTCAATGATAATCATTGACATACTAAAGGTAAGTTAAGGGTTCAAAAGTAGGAATGGAATGCTGATTTTCATGTAGACGAACGGAAATACATAACTGAGAAGAACTGAAATTAGTTGGAATGGGAGAAGTTTATCTGAAATCGTCCGGAAGGAAAAGAGGGTTATCTTCTCAAATAAGAGCACTCTTACTCAGACGTCGATCATGTTCATCTCTAATTTCCCGATTATGAGTAGGAAGATTCATATGATAATTACTATGCGATATATTTCGTCTTTACTTACTCATCGACTAATTCTCCATAATTAATTAAGTGAAGAAATAAATGGTGATTGATCGGTATCTCGTCAAATAGATTGACGTCAATGAGAAATTCTAATGAAATGAGCTGATACAAGAACATTTGATATCAATTGGGAAGTGTTGCCAGTATTCTCAACTGAAAGTGCTCTCAAAAGAGAATGGAATGAAATTCATTTTTTTCCATTTGATTTCACTAAATTATATCACAATACATTTCATTAATCTAGAAGAATTTTGTTTACAAATCATTCTGTAATGGAATGTAAATAATGTTGTAGAACTATAAGGGGAATGGCAATTCAATCGAATTATTAGATAAGTCATTTCATAAATAATCTATCGAAATGATTCTAGTTTTGAGGAGCATCTAGTGTAAAATTAACATTTCTTCTCTACAGCTTCCCCGTTACCTATTAATGCGTAAGAATTATTACGAAAAATTATTCATTTCTTCTCTTATATGTAGTTCAAATCAAGAATATTCTTACTAAATTTTGTTTTTCCTTATGTTCATAACTCTCTTCTCAGATTACGATTCGTATAAAATGAAATTTATTGTTAGACAGCTCCATCCAAACTCTCACGAATTTAAAGAGTTGTTAAACAAAACAAAATATCATTCAGTAAAATTATTTGAATAAAAGCAAACATATTAATTGAAAGAAGATTTCTGTTTATATTGTACGATTTAAAAATCGTGTTTAAAATTGAAATCGACAATGGAGTTTGAACATATGAAAATTTCAACTGGATAGAAATGATGACGTTTCCCTTCCACAATAAGATTGACCAATTTAAGATCGCTGTCATTTTGTATTTGGCAAGAAGAATTTGTAAGGAATAATTTATAATATAACTTTTTGGATAAGGATTCAAAAGAATTGAAGTTGTCGATAAATGAAGAGAATGTAGAAAGTTTAAATTCGTACTCAAATTCCTACAAATTTTTCAGTAGTTCTTGACGTAAGATTAATGGGAGTATGGATGAAAAAGGGGAAATAATTTTGATAGATTTTCACCAGAAATGAAATCGGATCTCTTTGTATGAGAATATCGCAAACAAACAATTGATTTTATAATAGTTTAATAAATAAACTTCTGCGAAACATTCGACATTCAATATTTGGGATGTGAATCGTTCGATAACAAAAGAAGATTTATTAATGCAAAAAGGTTTTGAAGGAATTTGAATAAAACTTCCGTAGGATATCACCTTTTTATGATGATAATGATGGAAATGATGAATTATAACGCAATGACTATAACAATTATTGGGAATATGCCTCGAAGACATTCTTGTGAAGAGAGGAGGAATACAGGAATATAAGAACTTATCATCCAATTAATATTATGTCCGAATGGAGACCTTGAACACAAACATTTATATTGGAAATATGTGATTTTTAATGATTGTGAATGAGAGAAATTTGAAACCAATCCATTAACGTAACGATGAACTTCACGATTTTGTGCAACACCTATTCTTTCGGGCATAGATAAATATTTGACGATTATTAATGAGTAGTGCCACAAGGAAGATTGTAATGATTATCTGAAGATGATGATGATGATGATGATGATGATGATGATGTTCAAGAAAAATATGTATTCATCAAAAGAAAATGGCAGATGAATAAGACCAATCATCAAACAATAATATTATTTCTGGAACTTATATCATATTCATTTGGAATTCATACATTTCATTCACTTGGAAATAAATGATCCATCTAATTTATCATTTGAACGTAATGATTCTTCGACTAAACATCGTTTTAATGGAATGCAAACAAATAGGATATTACTCTGCATATGGTTAACTACTAAACGTTAAAGAAAGCACAAATCTCCCAAATAAGAGAAATTGATGGAACTGGTTCAGTTTCATGATTGTCACCTGTTTCCTTCAAAACGAATCATCGTCTCACATTCTCTATCTCACGTAGATCCATCAAAACTTTGTCATTCTAATTATTATAAATGTATGATAATTACAATCGATATCGTGTATGCCAAACTTTATCCTTCTTCTTGATTAGTATGTACAACTTTTTATATATTCCTCCTACCAAACGACTTTATGAACCAAAAGTCAACTAATTATCTTATCAATATTAATAACAATGCTTCACACTAATCCATAGAAGATGACAGAAGATGTATTCACATCCTTTCATTCGCATACAACTAGTTCAATCAATTGGTCGTCGTCCGGAAAAGCATATATATCTTCATTTCTTAAGTAATTTATTAATATAAATTCCTTCTACATTTGCTTGTTCATTTCAAACAAACGGACAATTCTCACGCGAAATTTCGGACATTTCGCAAATATTTCTAATTGTTTAAAATGTTTCTCATTTTAACTAAATCTTCTCCATCTTAACGATTAGAACTTCAATTCCAATTATAGAAATTGAGACAACTAAATTGAGATGAAATGAAGTATCAGACAATAAATTGTTGGGTTTTAGAAACTGGTAAGTAGTGAATGAGGAATATTAATAAGAAGAGATAATTCTTCTTTTTTTAGCGTTATGACGATTAACCGACTTCCTTTATATAATAAGATGCAAATCTGATAGGAGAAAAGTTAATTTTTGTTACTTAATGTTCTCCTAATATTAATTATTCAATCTGATGACGATATAGAAGAAAATTAGGGAATAATGGATTGTCTCTACTTTTTTGGTCGACAAATTAGAAATGATTCTTTCATAAGTAAAAGAAAACGAATTAGGATTAAACGAATTTCGTCCGATATCGAATCATAGAAGACATTGGTGGATTACTCGTTGATTATCCACTTTTGAAGAGAAGTGGATCCAACGGGAAAGATGTTTCGTTCTGACTCGAACGAAATAGATGGAGATCTCACACATGTATGTGTGAGGAAGAAAAAAAATAAAAGTAAGTTTTATTTAATAAAAAAGAAAATAGATTATTAATTTATTTCTCAGGCGAGCATCACTGAAATTATGAGACAATATCATGAAATAAAAAAAGAAATGGCAACACAAGGAGAAGAGTTTTGAGAGGCAATTAAACTCCAATCATTATCCCTAAATTGTAATGATGGAAGTGACTTAATGACTAATAAATAGATTGATACAAATTGTTTATATTGCTCCAATTTTCGTTTATTTTCCTTCCATTTATCGTGAAACAATCATTCAGGAAAGATTCAGTTGTCATTCTTTATTGTCTCCTTCAATTTGTCTTTGCAATCACCCAAAATGATTTGAGCTCGACTTAAGCGACCGATGTTCTATTAGAAAATATACACACGAGTAATTTCGTATAATGATAACTTTGATGCAGCAATTAATTGCATTATTTATATACGAGAGAAAATCGTTGGAAAATCGTTAGAAAATCGTCATCTTATCCACTCACATAAAACGAGCAATCTCTCGATATCAATGTGGAGAAGACAGACCATTCTCAATTAGTACAACACTAACATTTACTTACATAATAATATCACAATCATAATAATTTTTCGAAATGCGCTCAACATTATTACGTTATCAACTGACAGCTAATGAGAATGATATGAGGAAAAGTATTAGGAATTCTCCTCTACTAACATGTGTTTGCTCATCAATCAATGAGAGGACTGATGAGTAATTGATGGAATCAGTTTCATCTAGAACCTTTTGTGCTGAAGGTAAATTCTTCCTCATATGTTCCTGTAAATGGTACAAAGCAATTGAAGGTTGATTTGCAGCAAAAGTCATCGCTGTTCGAAATGATGAATGAACAGTCTCCGCATTCTCAATTATTCCTTTATTCATTCTCTATTTTTTTTTTCTCAAAGAAAAGAACACTTATTTTGCATCTTAATTAAATGGCAGTTAATAGATTAATCAAATTAAAAATTTACATATTCTCCTTCTTCTTCTTTACACGACGAACATGAAGAGACAACAATCGAAAAATGAATTTAAAAGAGTCAAAATGTTATTCATTCACATTCCATCAGTTTTTGACACCAGATCCACATTTTTCATATTTGATGGCAAGTCATTGTTGAGAGAAGAACCATTGGAAATCGCCTTCCTTTCCGATTTTGTCGTAATTAATTAATGATTTTAATCGATCTTCAATTTGTGGCACAGCAACGTCAATACTAATTGTCGTGTCTGACTTGACGAATTCCGCTTTCGGCATAATTCCCAAGTCACTATTGTCATTCATCAATTTAATTTCCATTTTGGATGATGGTGTTCTTCTCCTCTTCCCACGATCATTTCGACGTCTCTTACTTCGATATTCCTCCAACTCCTTTTTTCTTTTTCGTCGTTCGTTCTCTTGACAGATGAAATCTTTATGGAGTTTAAAGAACATTTTCGCTTTCATTGTCATTTCGTGTTTGTTGCAAATGAATTTGTCTAATTCTTCGTCATCAATTCCTGTCAGATCTAATTCTCCATCGCTGTTTGCACCCGGATTGACACAGTTGAAAGTTTCATTGAAACGTTCATTCTTCTCATTCCGACGATTCATCTCGTGTTCTAATAAACTTTTATTCAATTGATCATTCAACATTTCATCCACATCAATCAATTTATCTATTTCTTCTTCTCTATTTTTTTCTTTCTTTAACGATCGTTCTTCCTTCTCAATACACAATTGTTCGACCTTCTCAATTTTCGCAGCAATTTCTGAATCATTCGAAATTATCGATTGAGTATCGTCACTCAAATTACCATCATCATCAACATCATTCTTCAATTCGACTACTCCTAATAAATTCTTTTCGGCTTGTGTGAAATATTCGGATAATTCTTTATAATCCGAATCATTCAAAACTAAATCAGACAGAACTTCGTTTGACGAATCGACAATTGTTGAGACATCTTTTTTCGCCACTTGTTCCAATTCCTTATCGATCGATTTCTTATAATTCAAAATATCACTTTTCAATGTCTCGATGAATTGTTTGTTATTCTCCAATTTGTTCGTTAATGTTTCCAGATCAACTGATTGTTTGAATGATGGTGGATCGTTCGATTCTTCGATATCGATATGTTTAAATTCATTCGCTGTCAAAGCAGCAGATGATGTTGAACCGAATTCTCTAAGACGTTTCCGAATTGTTGAGAGACTTATTCGCACCACTTTCGAAACATCTTCATATCTTCTCGGAATTCCATAAAGACGACATGCCACAATCAATGCCCCACCACATAATCCAGAAGGTCGACGACCAGTTGAAATATAATCCTTTTCCATTCGCTTCACAATTCGAGAGGCTAATCGAATACAATCATTCTCCATATCTCCCAATTTGAGATGGGCAGCAAAACGTGGAATATAGAGAGTGGGATCATGTGAAACAAGATGAATATGTTTCAATGTTAAAATAATTCCATTGTAAGCAGTGAAGAATTTGGTTGGATCTAATTTGAGTAAATCGATGAAATCGATCATCATATGACTCGTCGAATTCTTTCGACATTCGATATAGAGAAAAGCGGAATGTAATGATTTCCCTCTCGGCATTGGACGAAGCCCTTTCACATTCATCTGATTTATTCGTCGTTGACTCATATAACGAGTGAACATTTCTAATGCCGCATCACATAACGGTTGTGGTACTGATAGAATATGTCCGTAACGATTAATCGCATGACGCACTTTTGCTATAGTCGTACTTGATCGACTACCGAAACCGTTATTACCAACTGCATTCCCCTCCTGATCAATCAACACACCAACCGCTTGTCCTGAATCCGTAAACTGTTGATCATTCACAATAATCTGACTACTTGACACTTTACCACAATTCACACAAACGATATGTCCCGCCGCATCGTCTTGTTCGAAGTTGTCACTCCCACATTCTGTACAGAAATTATCTTTCGTCATTTTATCAAATCCACTAGGAAATGAATCATCGAATAACTTCTGTTTTTCTATCTAACAATTCTAAAACACTTTTATAAATTAGAACTTTAGAATTATATAAATTGTACAAAATATTTAATGGAAGATTGTAAAACATTTTTCAAGCTACATATTTACAATAACAAGTTATTTGGAAACTTTATTTTTATTGTGAGTAAAAATTATATGAAATTATTAAAAATATTTTTTTAATTTTTGAAAATAAAAATTCCTAATTCTTCCTTCTTTGAAATTTACCCAGATCCATTTTACATCTTATCTATTTTTTTTTTGAGTTTAATTTATTTCATATAATTATGTAATGGTTGTATAATGATTTTAACATATTTCGAACTAATCTTTCCATTTTGTAAAGGACCATTAAATATATTTATGCAATTTATTGATTGACAGATGCGATAAATATGTCGTACATTTGTGTTTCAATAGAAATTTAAGTTAATCTCACAAATCTCCCAAATGAAACAGTAAGTTTGTACGTTTAATGCAAGTAAAATATTTTTATTCAGATAATTCTAAAGAAATAATAGAAGATTGAAATAATGAAATATTTTTAGTTCATTTCCTGTTTTTTGAATGATTTGTTTGGTAATGAATAAATAAAATAATCTTCGTCATGGAAATTCTCAAGTGTGGGATCAGTGTCGTCTAATAGGAAATGGTGTTTATGAGTGAAGAACTTTATAGATTCTTCGTTGCCTTTAACGATTGTGCACACCATTTTTTCAACATTTTGTGCGAGAGCGCATTCTTTAATAATGTCCAAGAAAAAAGTGGCTATTCGAAGACGACGATATTCTTTAATAACATGAATTTCATAAAGATACCCAACAAAATATTCATAATCGTAATCGAATTTAAATTGTGTAAATGCCACGACGTCATCAGCAGCAGTGGTAAGAAAGAGGAGAACTGTGCGCGGATCTATCAACTCTCTTAATTTTTCACTTGGATCAAATTTAAAAGTTTTCGTCAATTCATATTTATCTCCCATACACTTCTCTATCAGATCGACAAATTCTTGACGTCGATCAAATGAAAGATCAATTGAAAAGTTCCATTTGAAATTTAAAACTGAATCTATCACATCATCTCCTTTTCCATCATTCGAACAATGATAATGTGAATTGACATTATTCAAAATTTCTAAACATTTTTCATTAGGCTTAAATTTGATATCCATAAAATAAATTGATTTGCTTAAAAAATTTATTTTCAAATTAAATTAAGCTCAAAATTTGAAAACAAAAAAATATTTCAAAAGCTCTTTATAAATTACATTGTTACACTTTGAACAAAAATTCAAATTATATCACGTTAAATCATAACACGTTTTTTTGTTATTGTAATATCACTATTTATTCTTTTCAAATACTTTTCTTGTAATCAGTTGTGAAAGATATGGCTAGGAATGTAGCAAAGAGAGCGAGTTTCAAGAAAGAACCAAAAGATAACAATATGGATGTGAAGAAGAGTAGCAACTTCAAAAAATCGCCTAAATCCAAAATGAATGGTGTTAAACCGACTGGGAAAGATTCATTCAAAAATGAAAAGAAAAGTAAAATGGCAAGAGAAGTTGTTAAACAAGAAAAAGAAGAGGAAGAAGATATAGAAGAAGATGTAGTAGAACAAGAAGCTTCATCCGAAGAAGAAGTGAGTAAAGAAGAAATTGAGATGGAGGAAGAGGAAGAGAAAGAGGAAGAAAAAGAGAATGAAGGCAAAGTTGAGAAATCTACGAAAGAAAAGGAAAAATCGACAAAAAAGTTCGATTTCGAACAAGGTGTTCCGAAAAACAAAATTTTAAATTGGGCCGATTGTCTTTGTTGTTAGTTTTTCCGCATATTCCAAATCATTTATTGTTCATCTGATTCATCACTTTAGATGATAATCAGAAAAAAATTTTTGTAAAGAGAATTAAGAGAAGATTGGGAGTGAAAGATTTATTGGGATTGAGTCCGAAAATCGATAAAGTTTCATATTTGCCACACGACAAACGTTCGAGATTGAGGTTTCTTTCTTTTGAGATGATGATATTGATTTTATTTAATTATTAAGATTTGCTTATTTAACTTTCAAATCGGCGAAAGATGCTGAAGAATTTTTTAAGAAAAATAAAGAAGAAAATTCACTCAATGTGTTCGTAGATCAAATAAAGGAAATAGAAAGTTTGATTATTGTATTATTTCCTTGTTCAACATGTCCATTTCAGAAGACAAAAAAGAATTAATGCCGGCACAAATTCATTTGGCCCCGTTGACCAGTACAATGACAGAGGAAGTGATTCGAAAACAATTTTCAAATATAACTGAAGTTCAGATCGTTCGACGAACGTACAACGCAAAATTACAAATGTTTATTCTTTTTTTTAACATTGGCTAATTTTAACTTCTGATAAAAAGGTTCGCCTTTGTCAAGTTCAAATCACATGAGGACGCAGATAAAGCTTTAAAGAAGCAATTAATTCAAATCGATGGACATAAAGTTGCTGTGAGCAAAGCATTCAGTTTACTATTTTTTTTCTAATTCATTTTTAATTTTGTTTTTTTAGAAAAAATCCCTAACGAGAAAAATGAAAAACCAAAGAAGAAGGATAAGAAGAAAGAGGAGAAAACAAAGAAAGTAAAAGAAGTTGAGGAAGAAGACGATGAGGATGACGAGGATTTTGAAGAAGGTGAAGAAGATGACGAGGACGATGATGATGATGATGATGACGACGACGATTTAGAAGGAGATGACGACGATGATGAGAGTGATGATGAGAAAACTCAACAATTGTTAGCTGAAATTGCTAAATCGCTGAAAGAAGGCAAACGTCAGAAACGTAAAATTGTGGAATTAGACGAGAAAGGAAATGAATTGACAGAGGAAACAGATGACGAAATAGACGATGATGACATAGAGACAAAAATTCTCCAACAATTGGCAGCTGAAGAGAGTGAAGATGAAGAAGAAGATGATGATGAGGAGGAGGAGGATGAAGAGGATGAAGAGGATGAAGTAGAAGAGTCGAAACCAGTTGCAAAGAAACAAAATTTTGTGAAGCAAAATGCAAAGAATAATCGTGGGAAGCAATTCAAGTTAAAATCGACAAACAAAAATGTAGCTCCGAAAGCTGTGCCAATTAAACAAGTTCTTATTTATTTTCAAGTACTTTTGTTCATTGCAAAAATTTTTAGCCCGCATCAAGAAAGAATAAACCGACACCTCAGAAACGACGTAAAATGAAGTAGATAATTGTACAGTTGATATTGGTTGTTAAATAATTTGAAATAATTCAGTTTTAAGATAACAATTTGAAAATTTCTCTTCAATTCTTCTGTTATATCCTTTTATAGTTAATATAATTATGAAAATAATAATATATTCTCTTTTGTTATATCCACATTATTTTGCGATATTCTTTATCCACTATTTCATTATGACTACATTTTGATTAAACATTAATAAAAATAAATAAAAAATAATATAGAGTGGACACTGTAGCATACAGTTAGAGCCAGTTATAGCTATATTATATATAATAATTATAGTGTCTATAGATGCTATATATAGAAATATCTAGACAATCTATATGTTACGTAATGTCACGAAATATTTAGAAAACGATTTTCATTTCGTCCAATGTACGATTTAAACTTGGTACATTATATCTTGACAATATCTCTTTAGATCTTGATAAATTAATATAATTGAAGGGATTGTTCTTATCCTTGAGTCTGATTATCTTATCTTAATGGTGTCTATCCGATTATACCTAATACCTCTTAACTGAAATTGTTGGTTCACAATTAGTTCAATAATTTCAACTTGAAAGATAACAAATTTTTTAAAATTTATTTAAATTTCTAACGTTGTTCTTCCAGTAGAAAATTATTCTGATGTTTAATTAGAAACATCCCAATTCGTTGAATTAGGAATAATATTTCGTAATCAAATTTTATCCCAATAATTTGACTGATTATCCCAAATTTCCAGTACAAAAATTAGATGTGATTTGACTTAAATTATCAAATAGTATGAGAGGAAGATTAATTAATAGTATAGGTATATAATATTACACATAATTATAAAATTTTATGATAAATCGATCTAATGAAGTAAAACTAGTGTTATTGTAGAACAATATTAATGATATTATTCAAAATTCCAATATATTGCTTCTTTAGTTTGATGTTTACCGGTGTGCATATAGTAATGTAATGTATTTATAAAAGACTCGTTATATTAATATATGATGCGTGAAATATATTTATATTTTTATCAAGAATATACGACGAATATCTACATATATATGTTCTCACATAGACATTAAAATTTCTAGTATAAGTAGGAATAACTCAAATATTAATTAAAACAACGATAAAGAAATTAAATTTTATGAAAATTAATACTTTCATCATTCAAACAAAAAAATCTTTTAAGAATTATGAAATGCGTAGGAGAAAACTGAACTAAGTTCAAATTCACATTAATTACTAAAAAATCGATGTTTCATAGTAAGAATATTATTTACTGCACGATGAGAATGTTGAACATCGAATGACCTCATCGAAATTGTCTGAACAATTTTAAACTGTAATTATTAAATGATTATTACCTTCCATTTATCATCCACCCTATATAGTTTCATTGTTTTAAATAAGGGATTTGCTTACGAATTTTCATTTTTCATTTTTTTCTTTTACCTACTATTCTTACCAAAGTTCTTTTTAGACGAAACTCTAATTTTAGTTGAAGCTTTTTAAGTTTCATTTCGAATAGATATGTCGGATACGGAAATGTTATTGACGGAGAAGACTGAACATTTGGAAACGGAGAAGGAAGATGAACCATGTTGCTTCCTTTTATTTGTGGAATGGACACTCATAGTCATGGCTACAATACTCAACTGTTATGCATTATACAACATTCTCAAATATTATGTATCGACCGATGTACATACGGCAAGTCCGCCTGTAGTAATTTCACATGATAATGCATTTCTTCCCCAGATACTCACTGAATTAAATTCTCTTCATTTCGTCGATATTAACAATAATCGAAATACCGATTTGATTATCCGAGTAGATATGAATAATCATCGTATCTTTCCAATGATGGCGGGATTACATTTAGTGATGATAACTTTAATCATTCAACTATGTCGATCAATTTATGGGAAATCATCAAAAGAAGAACCATGTGTGGAAAAATAGTAAATTACTAACGGAAATTATACGTGAAACATTTCCTCTACAATAACACACGTGCAATCATTAAAAATAAATAACTGTTCAATTCTTTTTTGAATTTTATAATCATTCCTTCCATTCTCATTTTCATGCACTCTCAATAATTTCTACACGCATTTTGTTCATTTCTTATTGTTCTGTACAAAACTCATTTCAATGTACCGTAAAAAGGAAATGCAGTTATTCCATATTTTCTTGTAAAATAAATGAATTTTACTCTAATCTTTTAAACAACAAATATTATCGACAATTTTTAGAGAATTTAATCATTTAAAAAATCAAAAATTTAATATTACCTAATTTTTAAATTTCTATCATCGATTTTTTGGAAAATTTGCAGAACTAAAACAGGAAGTAAAAGAACAGGTAGAAAATGTTTTATTGAAGGAAATATTTTATGAAAAAAGGTTCATATAAAATCCTCTTTACTTCTCTTGTCCGACTATGGGAACAAACGGAGTACGATATTGTCGATAAAGATTATCAATCGATATCTCATCGAGACGATTGGGACATCTATTTTTTCTACGATTCTGTTTATCACCGGATATTTTTCCATTCTCTCCCACTGTTGTTGTTATAATTGAATCGGTTATAGATGTTGAACTGTTTGTCGATAATTCAGTTGGCGACGGAAACTGTAATTGAGATGATGAATTGACGACGGATGAATTGACGACGGATGAATTGACGACGGATGAATTGACGACGGATGAATTGACGACGGATGGATTGACGATAGAGGATGTCGGTTCGAGAAAATTTAAAATTTCAGTCGATTGTTTAAGGAGATTCTTGTCAGATTTTTTGGAGCACTTCTGTTTGGAGATCATCGTTTGATGATATTCATATAATTCGTCTTTCTCCTCTTTTGTGAAATTCATCCAATTCATTTCCGCATTATAATTTCGACAACGATATTGTTCATTGGAATAAATCAATCCTTTGTCGACAGCGAGTCGATATTCTTCAGCTTTCGATTGACGATATTTCGAACGGAAAAATGGCAGGAATGGTAAAACTGTTGATGATGATACATCGACTTCCGAATATCTCGCCATCATCGGTAACCATTCGAGAACGGCTTTGCCATTGCAAATGTTGTCGGTTGTCAATAACGTTCTAATACGCGCTGGCCACCATGGCGATCCACGAATCTTTCCCCACACAATATCGTGTCGTTCAACTGCGTATGGTTTCTTTACGTTGTGATTCGTAACAATATAACGATATTTCACCTGATTTTCATTCTCCACATTATTCGTCATCGATTGATTTTGACCTTTCCCAATTGATGGATCCGAAGTGGATTTCTTTACATTCTCTGTCAAGTCACTCTTTGTACTCTCCATATTCGTTTCCAAATGATTCTTATTGTTCTTCTTCTTTTTAACAACTTTTTTTGAAATTTTCATTCGTTTATTAGTTGATCGAATGGAAGAAACATCGGAGGCATTATCAATTGTATCGGAATCATTTCCTTTCGAAATCTTCTCTTTCGTACCATTCATATCATTTATCGTTCGTTTGCGACGAGATCCTGTTCTTTTCGTGCTGCTCGATGTTGCCATCAATGACGAAGATTTCTTCTCCGTTTTTGATCTGCCACCTCGTTTCGGACGTTCACTTTCTAAAATAAAATCTGAATCATTCTTATCATCATCACATGAATTATTCTCATGATCATCAATCATATCATCATCATCCTCATCATAATCATAATTATGATAATTGGCAGAAACGTCTTCCTGATCACCATTCATGGGACTATCATATTCGCTGGAATTCTTGTAATAATTCCAATTGGATTGGGAGGAATTGTCCAGATTATTGTCGGGCGTAAGAATTTCATTTTTTATTGTCAAATTTGACGACTGTTGATTTGATAATAATTGAGTGATAAATTCGTATAATTTCTTGGATAAATATTCTTTCTTCTTTATATGATTCTCATTCTCCTCCTCACATTTATTCAGTTCTCTCAATTGTCGAAGAATTGAGGAATTGGTCAATAACTTCACATTATCTGCATTATTCGTTAAATTATCCTTCAAATTCAAAAAAATAGAATTTATATCATCTTGCGTCATAGGAGGACTAACTCCTTCGACTCTCTTTGAATTATTTTCATTCAATAATTTAGTCAATTGATTGTTAAAATGTATCTCTTGATTTAAATAGTCAAACTTCTCATTTACCGTCGTCGTCGTTGTCGTTGTTGTATTGGTCGTTATAGTTGACGAGATATCTGAGAGAATGGAAGATGATGTAGAATTAATTATATTCTTTATCGGTTCCTTTATAATGGAATGGATATAATTCACATCATTCACCGCATCGCTAAATTGGAAATTACAACGATTCGTACAATCGACGGAAAACATATCAAAATTCAATTCGAGCGCTTTCTGTTTCAGATCTTTTCTTCTCAAATGTTCTTCTATCATATCAATATCCATATCATTCATTGTCGCACTTGCATTTACTGTTGGAGTACCAACTGTTGTTGTTGTTGTTGTTGTTGATGATGATGATGATGATGAAGTGAAGAAATTGACAATCGAATTATTCGTCGATATTACCGGGGGAATCGAGGGAGTTCGATGTAACTCTTTAAAAATTTGTAAACAACGAAATTCTTTCGCTATCCGATCATTTGCCATTCGTATAGTTAAAGCTGAATTTTTCGCCGTTTCCGTATTCGATCCATTAAGAAAACCGTCGGAAGGTATAAGAGAACCGGAAGAATGTTTAAATAGAATTCCAGAGAATATGTTTCCATTCACATCACAAAAATCGACAACCAGTCCAATATCGCTCATGACGCTGGAAATACGAACGTCCAACGTATCACCCACATGATATTTCACCATCGACGATGTCAATGGTGGTAAGAACTTCCCTCGCTCCTTCTTCCAATTCGACATATCCGAACTATTGATTGTCGTCGTATTCGTATGAGTTGACATGGTGAGAGTGGAGGAAGTGAGTATAGACGAAGAAATGGTCAATGAAGATGTCAATGGAAGAGTGAGAGGAATTGATTGTAAAGGAGAATCGATTTGAAAAATTTCTAAATTTTCCATTTGACATTCGAATAAATTCGACTCTTTTTATTCGCCTTTGTTTCAATTTAATTCAGCTTCACAATCACATGTCCGTCATTCAGCTTAACGAATGAATAAAATTTTCCTTCCAATTAATCAGTTCAGATTCCACATTCGACGACCATCAAAACGGTTTGAGTCAACGTCACTAGAAGAGTCAACGATAATTGTCGTTTAATCTCCTTAAAAAAAATATTTTAAAATTCAACGGATATTTCTAGATTCGCCAATCGTCAAAACGGTGAATTAAAGTTTGTCAAAAAAAATTATCTGAGAAAGAGAAGAAAAATTGATTAAGAGAAATTTTTAGTACATCAAATATTCCCAAATGTTCAATATCCCAAAATCTAAAATCTAGTTTACGTAAAATTGATAAATACTATTTTGATGGTTAATTATAATTAAGATTGGGATGAATGGAATATATCGAATGATTTCATTCGATATTTGTAAAGTAGAATTATTTCGGAATTATTATTAGACAATAATTCTCTAATAGAATTTACAACGATGTATTGATTGTCTATAAAATATTAGAGATTCTCTACTGTAGTTGGAGAATGGACAAAAGAAAATGAATTGAGTGAGAATTGAGTCAACAAGAAGATGTTGGATTTGAAGAAGATGAGAGAAAGATGATTCTCTGATAATGATGATGATGATGTGATGATGGAATGGAATGGATTGAATCAAATGAATATAATAGATGGAACGGTGAATTGTCTTCTTCAATAGATCGAAGAATGATTCTATTCTCTTCATCAATCACGCTTTTGATCTCTCTATATACGTCTCGCTTTTAAGTACGAGAGATGTGTATATTGTCAGTCTCTCTGTCTCTCACTCTCTCCCTTCATCGTCTTCATAGAAGCGTGTGTGTGTTCTCCCATTTTCACATCTTCCGCTGTCATCTCATTTGAATGGAGGAGATGGGAAATTATATGAAATGGAGAAATTTATTTTCTTTTTATTTTCTTCCACCGATCATCATCGCCATCCTCTTCTCTTCATCAATCGAATGAGATATTGATATTGATGTGGCACATACTTTTCATCTTCGCCACTGTTGTTGGTTGTTCGACAATATCGTTCGAATATTCTTCTTCTTCTTCTTCTTCTTCTTCTTCTTCTTTTTTCAATCTTCTCCCATCGAATAGAAAACATCTCTCTTTCTCTCTCTCTCTCTCTCTCTTTATTCATTCAACTTTCCTTTCTTCCATTTTCTCATATACGAATAAAATAATTACATTCATTTCTTCTCTCATTGTTGTTATTGTTGCTTCTCCTATTAGATGTTATTATTGTTGTTGTTTTTATTCCTTCTTCTATTAATTGTTGTTGCTGTTCCTTTTATTGTTGTTTCTCTTATTAGTTGTTGTTGTTGTTCTTGAAAATATTTTTTTTCTTAAAAAAAATGTCAATAAATGTATCGTTCAATTGCGAACGGATAATTCAGTAGGAATCTATTTATATGTCAACGGCCTTCTGCCACCAACATATACAATGATATCGATGAAGGAAAAACATAGACATACGTACCTTCTCCATTACATGCATAAATTAATTTCGTTTATTTATCGCATGCATACCAATTGAATTATTTATATATTTATTGAAAAAACAATATTAATATTAAAAGTTAATTGGAGATGTTTCTCTTATTCTCCTGTTAATGACATGATGATGATGATTATTATTATTATAATGATGATGATGATGATGATGATAAATCTTTCTTCTTCCTAGCAGTTTCTTCCCTAATAACAATAGACACTTGGTCATTTCTTCTTATTCTGTTCCATTTGTTGGTCAGTTATTCGTTTCAAAATTGGAAGAATTTGAATCACCGAAAGACAAATTAGAATTATTGATAATAAAATAATTGAAATCATCAACAATTAAGTTATGTAACATATTAGAATAAATTTCAAGAGATAAATTTGAAAGTTAAAGTGAGATAATATTCTTTCGAACCAGTTACTTATTGTGACGAAGATAAAACAGAATATATTCATTCGACGAAATTACGTTTGATGAAGAAAGAACGATAAGAGAATTAAATAAGACTTCTTCGCTTCATCATTTCTCATATTCGTCGAAGTAATTTATTGTGAGAATTCGAGTGATGAAACCAATCATATGAATATGAATGAAGCAACGTCATCGTCTTCCCAATGCCAACTATGATAACAACAAAGTAAAACTGAATAAGAAACAAAAATAACAAAACTAACAACAACAAGAACAACAACAATAATAATAATAATAATAATATCACTGTTCTTTTTTGATGAAAACAAGTCATGTATCATCGTCGTCAGTGGTGTCGTTGTCGTTCTATGTTATATTGATAATATGTTATATGTATATTCTCTTCTCATCTCTTCTTCTTCGATTATCGATTACCTTCTTTCATCATCACCTTTACCTCTAGTTTCCATGGATGTTTCATTTTCTTTCTTTCTCTTCATCCCACTCTCACTTAACTCTCCTCTACTGGCGATGTTTCTCTACTATTATCCTCATGGGAACGTCGATTATCTCTTCACATTCTTCCACCCAAATATCGAATGATTCATTTTAAGATATTATAAAATAAAATATAAATATTCTTTATAATAACCTTATTCAATAATTTCTCAAATTTAAATTATCTAATTTCTCTTATCATAAATTCCATCATTTTCTTCTCATCAAGCTTATTAATGGGAAGATAGATTTTAGATATAGATATTTCCCATATTGATCCCGAAACATCAAATTCTCTCTCAGAATGAACCAACAGACGAGAATGGACTACTGTCTAAATGTTCCAACATGTCCTTCATCCGGAAGACCATCATCAAATTATGATCATTCAATTGATTCCGATTTGATCGATCATCCGGACGATAAATGGAAAACTATGAGAAGAAGTCACAGAAGGAATACGGGTCCAATACGACACATGAACAACCGTAAAAGTTTCTTCAATAAATATGGTCGACGATATTTTGGTAGAATTAGAAATCTTCCTCAGACGACTAAAAAACCGAATAACAATCTCTTAGTACCAGATTCACAGCCACTCTCAACCAACACTAATAACAATAATAATTTTGAGAAAGATCAAGAGAAGCAGATACTTCCAGTTTTCAATCAATCAGTAATTCACGAATTATATTTCGCTCGTGCCAAATTGAAAGCGGTAATGAAAACTTCAGCATTATTAAGCGGTTTCGCCATGGTCGCTATGGTCGAACAACAGATCGAACGAAGTAACAATAACTCGAAAGAATTTCAAACCAAATTCGCCCAATCTCTTCATAACACTTCAATATCGAACGAGGAATCAGCTGATCAATTAGAAGATGTGACGATGAATTATCTCTTGATTACTTTCAGTTTCATAACAGCTTTATCCGTCGGAATTCATTTATTAGCATTATTAATAGCAACTTGTATTCTTCCACATATCGAAACTTCCATCGAAACTTTCGAACATAATATTCCTTCCTTCACATCACCAATCATCAAAACGAATGATGATGATAATGATTATTACCATTCCTCCAAAAAAGATAATTTCATATCAAATGATTTCATTCCACATAATCATCAAATGATTCCTCAACAAGTATCACCACCAAATATTCCGTTTCTTATTCTACCAGAAAAAAGATCACAAAGATCATCACAATCTCTCGACGACAATATTCATGGAGACCATTTCAATGAGAGAGAGTCATTATTTGAAATAAAAGAAAATATGATTCCATCAAAACGAAATAGTCTCAGGAAACGATCTTCCATTTTCAATTGTCTCTCAAAAAAACTGAGAAATTTATGTTGTCAATTTTTATGTTTCACGAAATGTTGTCTCCGATTTAAAAATTCTCAACCAAAATATGATTATGATGCAGAATCATCAAATGGACATAATCAAACACATTGTACGATAATCGATCAGAAAATCATGTATCCACTCCATCAATGTTATTCGAATACGGATGAAGTGAAAAAAGGACGAGTAAGTCAAAATCGATTCAATGAATCTATTCAACAATATATCGAACTATCATGGATATTATCAACTGGTATTGGTATATTCTTATTCTTACTTGACTTAGTTCTTGTTGCTGCAGTTAAATTCTTTCTTATAAGTCGAATAGCAATGTTTGCTGCTTTGTCCATCCTCATTCCCATTTTATTCATATTCGTCACTTTTGCTCTAAGATTCTATCGATTACTCGTTAGTTATCGAATAAGACAACTCTCCAAAGATCTCGCCATCATACCAAAACATACTTTGCATCGATTCGCTTCACAATCATCTGTTCTCCCTTCATTCATTCAACAGGACCCACACGTTAAGTGGCATGTTGAAACACCAGTTGATTCGATAGCAGATGAAGAGAAAAGTCGATTATCATCTCAACAGAAAATTCAGGAGAAATTTATGACTGGCAGACCATATAAATCAACTGTACTTTTACATTATCAATCAACATCGAAAAATACAACTTTGTCTCCACCCCACAAAAATGAGCGTTCTAGTAGCGACAATTATTCTACAGCTTCCTCCTCTAAAATCATATAATATAATTCATATAAAATCATTTCTTACCATATCTCAAAGAACACAGTCAGAAAAAAAAAAGTATTTATTAAATTAAAGTTTATTGTAAACATCAGATCTCTTTCAAAATATTACAATTTATTATTTTATAGTTTCTCTTCATAAATATATTTAGTCTATTCATTTTTCATTAAAACGTCTATCGAATAAATCTATTCTGGTTGTTGTTGTGTGGAACAATGAATTCCACCACCACCTGATGCTATCGCATTCAATGATAATTGAATAATATCTCGATCGATATATAAATCTTCCATTATCTTCTTCGCTGCTCTATCGGCGTCTACATCTCCAAATTTCGGCATAATAACTCCTCCATTCACAACATAATAATTTACATAACTTAATGCAAAATCATTTAATGGATAAGAAGTTTTTAGATATTTCGGACCTCGAATTATCTGGAATTTACATTATTATTTGTTAAATTAAATAGAAATAGAAATAACTGTAATTTTTAATGGATCTCCATTTACATCAGTTGCTGATTGCAAAACTTTCAAATTATTTCGAGTTATTTTGTAGTCGAAAGATTCGTTGTCCATTTCCAGATGAACGACAACATGACCTGGTCGAACGAATCGAGCATAAAAGTCTACATGTCCATCAGTAATATCTTTATCTTTCACACCTTTCAACCAAATGATTTTGTGGACACCTAAATAATATTTCACTTCAGCTAACACATCACTCTTCTTCCAATATTTATTTCGATTGTTTATCAGAACTGAACTTTCCGTCATAATTCCTGTACCGATACCATCGACTTCGATGGAACCTCCTTCCATTGTAAGTTCGCTTCTTAAAAATCGTTCTCCTGTCCATTTCGACATTTTATTTGCTATCAATTTATCATAATTATGTATCTGCTTCTTTCCCCAACCATTAAAATTGAAAGAAATTGCCGCCCTCTTCTTATGGTCAGAAGAACGAACAAATATTGCTCCTGTATCTCGAATCCAAAAATCATTAATATTCGAATAATGATATTCGATTCTCTCATCTAACATTTTATCTGCTTTCGCTTTATCCTCTCGTTTCATAATCACACTAACTGGCTCATATTCGACAATGGTATTCGCCAATTTTCCCAAATCTTTATAAACGTCATCAGTTCGATCATCCCAAACATATTCACTCGTTCCGAACACCATCCAAGTTCTCTTATGTTTCACACTCTCCTCATCAAGAATCCACTTACTCTTAATCCTCATAATTCTGAGGAGGATTAATAAACTTAAAAATTTTATTTTCATATTATCTAACTAAAAATTAAAAGACAACTCAATCACTTTTATAATGTTTTCGAAAGATTTTATCTATTATCGGACATTCTTTTTAAATTTTTGTTTTAGAAAAATTATATTTATTTATTTGAAAAGAAAAAGATGTACAGCGCAACATAACCAACTATATCGGCCATAAAAGAAAACTTATACAATTCATGTGTATTTAAAAGAAATTGATCGACACATAATATTATGGTGATGACGTAAGAAATTTAAATTATTCAACGCAAAACAATTCTGATGGTTTCCCCATTTTCTCAATAAACATATATATTTCATTGATTATTTAACGTTTCCCTCCTTTCTTGGTTGAGGTAGCGGCGGCTGCTGCTTTAGCTGCCTTCTCTCCCAATAGGGCCGGATGAATGGATGGCAAAACTCCAGCCTGAGGTACAGTAACACCTTTCATTAACTTAAAAACAGAAAATTAATTAAGAGAAATATGAGAAAAGTAAATCGAACCATTCGTAGTTCTTCATCACAGAGAACTGCCAAAAGGAAATGACGAGGTTGAATTCTTGTCTTCTTCATTTCTTTCGCTGCATTTCCACTCAATTCCAACATCTCTGCTACCAAATATTCAACGACCGAAGTCACATATACAGCTGCATTCCATCCAACACGCTTTCGATGAATGTTCTTTTGGAGACGTTTAAATCGAGCAACAGGAAAGATGAGATTAGCACGACTCGATCGCGAAACTACTTTCCTTGTCGTCTTCTTAGCTCGACCAGTTGAGGCGGTAGCCGTCGTACTGGCGGCATTAGCAGCTGGAACAGTGGCGGTAGTTGGAGCCATATTCTGGATTCTAATCTCCGAACGAAGTAAAGAAAAGTCGAATGGTCTTACAAACTAATGGATGATAAAATGATGAAGACGAGTTTAAAATATTGGAGAAATGCGAAGACAAATTTTATAGAAGGAATATAGAAAAGAGAATGATTTCGTTCAAAATTGCAACACATGTACCGTACATGTCGCGTACACATGATCGCTACTCGTACTTCTACGGATATGAAGCCAAACATTTTATTTTTAAATAATCTTCTCTCTCTCTATTCCTTTCATTTCCGTCATATATCATGATTAGGTACATATATGAAAACAGGAAGTGAATGGACCAATCATCTAATTAGAAACAAAAAGATAAACAGATACTGAAAATTCATGAAATTTTCTGAAAAAAATTTCCATAGCTATTAATTGTTCAAAAATTGAAGGAATGTGTTTGCGACTTAAAATCACCCATATCTGTTGCTCAATTTTTTCAGCAAAAAAAACACAACTAACAGAAATTGTGTGATAACGCTATTATTTGTGAAACTACAAAAATCTAAAAATTCAACAAACAAAAAAACATAGAGAAGCGAAAAGTAAATGTCGATAATATTAAGTTGAATTGAACGGAAAATTAAAATGACAGTGAATTTATTCGAAGATTATCTACTAAAATTGAAAGTTTTAATTTAAAAATCTGATCTACAGACAACAACAATATTTTGGAATTGTTCGGCTTAAAATTTTAGATTTTCACCATTCACTCCACTTCGTTATATGAGTAATATAATTTAAATTTAAATTCCATTTAACTAATTATTGTAAATGTAAGAGAAATCAGTTATTTTATTAATTAATATTATTTAATTAATTTTGTTGAATAACTAAAATTAAACTGAGAGTCAAAGAACAAAAAAATTTATTTTGAGCTGAATTAATTTTATTATATCTTCTCGTAGCGGTTTTAAATGTTTGACCGTTGATATTCCTTAAATATTTAACTTCTTTTCTTCCCTTGTTTCATGGAAAGTTTCGGAAAAAATTTTTTTCATTTCCAATTTATTAATATCATATTTCTATCCGTTGTTTTCTTTAATTGAAAAAATATTAGAACAAAAAAATTGACAAAGAAAGCAAACAATCAATCTTCATGTCACTGTTGTAGAATTGAAAATCATCGAACATAATATTTGCAGAAGAGAAGGGAAGGATGGGAATATAAATGATTACATATAACTATGAGCAAATGATCTTCTGAATAATTATTTCGAAGTTCGACCCAATTTTATCGAAACATAAGATGACTCCACAGAACTATTTTTTCCATAACAATTTTCAGAAGCTTCACAATCTACAATAAGAACATAAGATCAGAGAGAAAATGTTAGTCGCTTCCAATTATTATTTTTTAAATATTTCATTCTCTAATTATTACATTAACTTCCACATTTCCATCATTTTCAAAAATGTTCTTACTCACAATTGTCAGATAATTTATCTGATGAAAGAATTCGGAAGAATCTTTTCCTTTTAACTTATTTACGTAAAATTTTTACAGGAGATACTTTATTGATTGGTGAGAAGATCAATATTTTCCGTCGTTTCATTTATTCCATTTTCCATTATGTTATATTTCATTTCATTGTATTATTATTCTAAAGGGAATTACCGCATATCAGGTCATTTTTTTAGGAATGAATATGATCACATCGATGATGGATGGTACTGATAAACAGTACCTGGATGGTTGAATGAGTGTGTTTGTTCGTGCTGTATATATTTATCATATTTATGATGGTACATCGTCTATGAGTTGATTGATCGATGTACATTATTCTTTCGTATAAACAAATATTATGTTTTAGCAATTAGATGAAGTAATATCCATGTAACGTTCGGACAAGGAAGAATAATAAATTGATATAACAGAAAATATGATAAGTACATTGGAATAAGAAGAGAAATGATGGTTGAAGTATATTGACATTTTATTATTCTAAAAATAATTTGAAGATTTGAAAGAAATTTCATTCGAATTCATCAAACTATCATTAATTGAGGAAATGAATTTATTATCACTTTTAACCGATGGGCAACTGTCTTTAAGAGTTTCAATGAAGAAAATTTATAATAAATTGTTTTTATTAATGTCCTTCTTCCATTTGAGAGGAGGATTATTTCTAAGGAAGTCACATATTTGATGTTGCATTCTCCCAACCTCAATATTAGATCAATATTGGTCTTAAGTAAATTTTTATGAAAAGTATTGTTGAGGAGAATATGAAACCGCTCCCAATTCATTTACAATTGGCTTAACGAAGGAATTTATCAAGTGTTTATTCTATTTGAGTGTGAAAGAATGGAGTAATCTCTTCTTAATCAATCACTAGAGTTGTGTGAGGACATTTCACCATTCCATATGGGAAGTGATCAAAATCGTTTCATCAATCGCCCACGAAAATTTCATATATTTTTCCCGAAAATTTATTAACTCCCATATCGCTTTCAAACGACAATTGAATTGGGACAATCTAGTCCTATTATTGTAAAGTGAAATTGATCTATCTATGAAATGCGACGAAAAATAAGATAATGAACAGAAAGATTCGGTGTGTGAGAAGTTGGAGAAGTAGAAAAGATGTAGAATGAATGTTGATGTGGTAAAGGTAAAGTTCCACGATTGTTACCATTGGCATTCTTTCTGGAGATATTGAGAAATAATAGAAATAATTATAGAATAATTGATATCGAATTAGGATCTTTATAAAATAGATAAGTACGTAGCACTTGATCTATTTATATTGAATTCTTTTTATTCATTCTTTTAACATATCTTGTCTCTCCCTACGTCAATTCCATCATTTCCTTCCATTCCATAATATAGTGTATGTTTTTCTAGTAGAAATCGATTTCCTTTTTATGAAAGTGTCTCATTATCGATTTATTATTCTTCCTCCTCAACATTATTATCTGTCAATATATATGTAACATATCCATCACATATTCGACTATCATGTCGTTGGAGATAGACGCGACAATTGGATTTGCACTTACTTGTAAGTTAGCGAGTGAATGTGATTTGAATTTGAAAGGAATGCTTAAAAAGGTAGAACTATATGAGAATTATAGAAGAAAATGCCAATCATCTTCATGTTCAATAACAATCAGTTGTTTTTCGTCTAACATTTTCTCTTTCATACAAGAGAAGAAATATTCCATGATTATATAATACGAAGCGCTCTAGCATCATCAATGTGTAATTAAATGACATATCGATCAACATTATTGAAAAGAATTAGTGAACAGAAGTACGCTTACTCTTAATTGATGGAAGATTCTCCCTTATTCCATTTTCCTTTCGATTGCGTGATTAATTTATGTGCTCATTTATTTGCATAGTGTGCTATGTAATGTTCTCCATTATTTTTACCTAATAGACTTATCGATTAGTATTCGTTTTGTTTATTCCTACCATTGCACAATTCCGAATATTGGATCACATGAAAAATTATTGAAATAATAATATGAATTGAAAACTTTTCGAGCTCTCACCAAAAATTCAAACAAAAATAATTTAATCTTTAACATTAACGTACAATTGTCATCGTACATTAATAAGATTTTATCAATAGTTTTAATAAAAGTTCAATATTATTTCTCCTTTGGATATATTAGTTCTATTTTCACGTGCATGATGATGTAGTCAACTTCTAAAAAGTAGATAGAGTAGTAGATGTCTGTTCATTTTATTTCAATGAATAAAAGAAAGTAAATATGTCTCGTGTTGAGAGTTGAGAAAACTTGGAAATTTTTGTAAGATATCTTTTTACTCATCGTCGTTTTCATCACAAGTATCTGCATTATTATGTTCATTCATATTCCAGTATCACGCGCCTCTTTTTCCTAAATGAAATTAGAGTATTACATTTAATGAAATAACAACCCATTTTTCACGTACAATTGCTATATTTTCTTCTTTCTTTTCACTCGACAAAAGTGTTCCTTATGATTCTTCTAAAATTTTCTATATTTTAAAAAACAATTTTTTTAGCGGGAAAATTCTTCGTTTCAACACAATAAGACCTTTCTCTTTTGGTCGAGTGAAAGAGAACAAAATAATCAAAACGATTATGAGAATTCACATGAGACAATTTCATCTACGTCATCTCATTACCTTAATCATCGCATCGGTGATAGTATTAATAGTTACCAGTAAACTATTAACGTCTCCGAATCCCGCGTCTTCTTATTCACCCAAATCGTTCGAACTATTACGAAATCCTTCCAAAGTATCCGGTGATCAATATGATCCAGTTTTATCTGGAATTTCCGCCAAATTACCAAATGGTCAGAGTATTGTTGTAAATAGGAATTCTTCTTTGTTTTGGATTGGTGGAATGCCGAGATCGGGAACGACATTGATGCGGGTCTTATTAGATACTCATCCGAATGTTCGATGTGGCGAAGAGACTCGAGTCATTCCCAGGATATTATCAATTCGTGAAAATTGGAAGAAATCTGCAAAAGAATGGTCGCGATTGATGGTTATAATAAAATTTATTTTTTTTTCTGAAATTTTTTTTTAAATTTAATTCTTTATTGATAATATTTTATAGCATGCAGGATTGAGTGAAAAGATTATCGATAATGCCGTCGCATCATTCATATTAGAGATTATCGGCAATCATGGAACGGCAGCGAAGAATCTTTGTAATAAAGATCCTTTCACAATGAGATATGCGAAATATATCCAAGTTTATTATTTCTTATTCTAATATTTTCTATAATAATTTTTTGAACAATTTTCTCAGAAATTATTTCCTAATTCAAAAATGATATTTATGGTGAGAGATGGTCGTGCTACAGTTCATTCCATCATTCAACGAAAAGTGACGATTACCGGTTTCAATCTCAGTTCTTACCGAGAATCGATGATCAAATGGAATCGTATTGTTGAGACAATGTATAATCAATGTAGATCAGTTAATGTCAATTTGTTTAATTTCTTTCTAAACTTTCAATTTGTAGTTAACGGAAGAATATTGTCTACCAGTTTTTTATGAGGAACTCGTTTTACAACCGACAAGAACAATGAAGAAAGTTCTTCGTTTTCTTAACATCGATTGGAGTGAGAATGTTCTTAAACATGAGCAATTAATAGGAACGAAAATCTCTTTGTCGAAGTTCTTTCATTTCTAATCATCTTCAGAAGATGATCTTCTCTTTCAACTTTTATTCTTCTAGAGTTGAACGGTCGTCTGATCAAGTGGTGAAACCGATAAATCTTGATGGACTGACACATTGGGTAGATGATTTCCCTAAAAATGTTCTCGCCGAAATCGATACGATTGCTCCGATGATGAAGAGATTGGGATATGATATTCACAACATTCCACCCCATTATGGCTTGGCGGAAGAGATGGTGAAGAATAACACGTTGAGAATAAAAAAACAACGAGAGTATTGGGCAGCTAAAGCGAAAAATAATAGTATTCATGCAATGAATGATCCGTTCGCTAAAGAGTTCGACTCGAAAGCACACATGTTGCCACTGAAAGCGGCTGATTATATAAAAAGTTTGAATGAACATTTCAATGATATGATTTGACTAATTTTTCTTTCTTTTCCTCCTCCATAATGAATTACACTTATTATTTATTTATCATTTCATTTTCATCATTTTACCTTTCATCATATCATCGTTTCCATGCTCCTCATCATCTTATTCAAAATTTTCCCGAATTCTGTTCATAATCATTTATTTATCTAACGTCATTTTATTATGTATATTGTACAATCAATCGAACAAACTCTCTTTCTTCTTCTTATTCCACTAACTCTGAAAACTATAATTTTTATTTTTCTCTCTCTCTCTCTCTCTCTCTCTCTCTAACTATCTATCGTTTTCGAAGAGATTCAGGAAGATTTGGAAAATCATTTAAATTGAATAATTTTCTCCATTCCGGTTAATAGATATGTCAATCAATTCAAGAAATACTGACGAATCTCGTTCAAATACCTCAAACTGGTCCGAGATCTTTTTGGGACCACAATAATTGACCAATTCATAATTTTTTCGTTTTAAATGAAATTTATGAGGATTAATTTATTAAAATAAACCATCAACCACATCATCATTTTCGTTTGCTCGATAACTTATCTCGTAATTCTGTCATATGACGAACGTATTTGTCAGGATGATTCTTCCAGAACTCGTCGTGTGACCAATCGTCATTATTCGACAAATTTGTATCTTCCACTTTTATATTTGCCCTTTTACTCAACAGTTTCAAGAGATCTTTGTCACTTTTCGAATAGACATCTTCATTCTTCTTCGATCGACGATGTTTGGGAGAAGTTCTGAATGATTTTGTTTTCCTCTTCACTTCCTTCTTCAATTTCATAAATTTATTTTTCTTTTTCATTTCATCTTCTTCGATCTGTTTCCACATATTCTCTTCGTCCAATCGACGATTATATGATTCGGCCTCATTTATCGATCGATTTATCAGTCTGATGGTTTTGGTTGCTGTTGATTGTTTCTCAGTTTGGCCACTCAACGGATACATACGAGATGTATATCCGACGAGTTCTTGTTTCTTCTTCAATTTAGTTTGTCGTTTCATTGGCATAAGGATCATATGAGAGTTTCTGTAAGAATTCTTGTAGTTTCAGTTTGATAGCAGGAACGGATGACGTCTCCACAAACAAATGATTGGAATCGACCACTTCGATGATGAAGGATTTACTCGAGATACTATTTTGTTTATCTAGAAATAATAAATATTCCTTCAATGGAACATCACAAGTGATTAATGTTCCTTTTCTAACACCTGTCATTATACATCTTCTTAATAGGATAAAATAAGTATTATTAATAAAAATTATTGAATTGAATTATCAAAATAGAAATTATTCATTTAAACATTCTCAAACAATTCAATCCTAATTCCAATTTTAACCGGATGAATAATATTAAAAGGAAAGTTAAGTGAGTACTAAAAATTAATGGGATAGATTCAAAAATAGAAAATAAATAAGAATTTTCATTCATCAACAAAATAAGGGCTAAGAATTTAAATGAAAAATTTCGTCTCATTTTCACTTAAAGGAAATGGGAATGATTATTCAGGAATTTGCGCTCCAAAGCATTTACAAAAAGAAAATATTATGAATTTCATCTAATCTACTCCCAAAAAAAACATGTTTAGCCGTCGTATCTTAACCGGAGTGATTGGGGTTAGTGGCGTAGCAATCTTAGGAAAGTTGGCGATTGATGAATCACGATTAGAAGCGTTGGATCTTACTGGGACATTGAAAGACAGTTATTTCAATTTGATCAATAGAAATCGTGCGAATGAGAAAATGGAATGTGAGAAGATCAATAAGAAAGTGATCGATAGACGATATGATGAAATGTTAAAGAGATTCGTTGAGAAAGGACCGACGATTAAATGGAATCGACATTGGGATCAAGAATCACTCATATCCGACGAAGAATTGGAGAGTGGTGATTGTAAACATCTTCTCGATCATCCAAAAAGTGAGAAAAGTAAATCAAGAAGGAGATGTCGTGGAACTAAACACATCTTCCTCATTCGACATGGTCAATACAATTTGGAAGGATTAACAGACGAAGAGAAATATCTAACCAAACTTGGTCGATTACAGGCGGAATTTTGTGGGAAACGTTTGAAGGAAATATTGGAAAATTTGAAAATCGATTCGTTCTTTGTTTCAACTATGACACGTGCTAATGAAACTGGTACGATTATTGCAAACGAATTATTCAAAGATGGAATTAACAATGAAATAGTTTCATTCGACGATTTATTACGAGAAGGACCACCATTTCCCACAGAACCGCCACATAAAAATTGGCATCCAGATCTTCGAATGATTGAACGTGAAGGATCACGCATTGAACATGCATTTGATAAATATATTCGACGTCGTTCTAATCCATCGAAGGATGATGAAGGAAATGATGAATATCAAATTATCGTTTGTCATGCGAATGTTATTCGATATTTTCTCTGTCGTGCTCTTCAAATACCACCAGAAGCATGGTTGAGATTCTCATTACGTCATGCATCGATTACTCATTTAAGAATTCGATCAAATGGTTGTGTATCAGCTGCTGCTATTGGAGATGCCGGATTCATGCCACCTGATTATATGACAACATCATAAAATGAATTCGGATTATGATCGAATTCATTTTCTTTTTTAATATTCTCCATTTTATTCATATTAAAATTTTCGTTATTTATTTGTTATTGGAACGAACACATATAATGGAGAAGATGTTTAATCGATAAATTTTTAAATATTTTTGTTATTAGAAAATTTTCGTTATTTTTTCAGGAAAAAAACATCGGAAGTTATGTCGTCGTGTGATGCACCACCATTTAGTCGTTTATTCGTCATGGCTCCAAAAGAAGCGACAGTCGATCAATTGAAAGACGCTTTTAGCAATTATGGAATTGTGGAGAATATTCATCAAATCAAAGATAAAAATGGTCTTTGTTACATCAAATTTTCGAAGGCGTCATCTGCCGCTTTAGCGATGGAGAATTTGAATGGGAAGAAGATTTGTGGATATGATTGGCCTTTAAAATGTTTGATAAGTAACACGAAACGAGAGGGAAATATTCGTTTGCCCAATGAAGAATCGAAAGTGAATCGATTATTTGTGAGAATAGCGAAAGAATGGAATGAAGATGATTTGCGGAAAGAATTCAATCGTTTTGGAGATATCGAACAAGTGAAAGTAGTTCGTGCCGTTCCCAATGGATCCAGTAAAGGTTATGGATATGTGAAATATGTAAAATCATCAGATGCATGTCTGGCATTAGAAGAATGTGATCCAAGTTGGTCATTCAACATTTATTATTTATATTTAATTTTTTAATTTTTAAATTTAATTTTAAATTTTTAAATTTAATTTTTAAATTTTTAAAATTAATTTTTTTCTTTCAGAATTCAAAGCTGTCATTGCAACTTTGCCACCAAATCAACGAAATCAAAATATTTGTGAAAAATCAACAAAAAAACGAAGTCTTCATACTCCCTCTGTATCATCGACCAATTCGATCACATCAAATCCGTCAGTTCATAAAATGTCGAAACCGATTGCTGATTATAATGCTCCATTCAAATTAATAACAAATGAAGGAAGATATTATAAGAATTCTATAACGTCATCTAATTATCGAAATTATCCGATATATGTTCCACCTGAAATTACTCATGAACAATTGATGTATCATGTCTCTAGTCCATCGACGATGATGCCACAAAATTCCACTTTCCTTCCCTCCAATCATCAACCAACACAAAATATCAATTATCATTATCCGTCATATGATAATTATCAACCATTTCAACCAGTCAACTATCCACCTCATCGATCAAATCGACCTATAATTATTCCGACAACAGTGACAATGCCTCCTCCTCCTCCTCCACCATCACATCATCAACCGGAAGTGGAAGTGATAAATTCGACGGAAATACCGAACGATTATATTCAACCGAACAGTAATGGCTCTCTTAATTTCGATCCATTTGCATCTGGTGAATGGTGTAATGAAGTAACGGATAATTTATATTGGAACATCAATTCACCCAAAGTAGATATAGAAACATTTAATGATTCTTTTATTTCGAATGCGAAAATCCCTCGTCATAATGATGATAATTCGATTATCGAAGATATAGATACAATCAGCTCCTCCGATTACAGTTCAATGATGAGTGATTTTGTTCTTCAACCTGATTCACTTTTACTCATTTGCACTTCGTCACACACACTCAACACATCACATATTACGTCGTTATTTGATATTGTTGGGGGTTTGGTGGATGTGAAACAAATGAATGAATTATCTTTAACGAATGAATATACGAATGATAATTATTCGAATTTAAGAGCAATTTTCCTTTTACATTTCCATACTGATAAACATGTTAAATTGGCATTGAATAAACTTCACGGATTCCAATATCCAATTAATGATATCGTCACACTTTATCGTTATACGAGAAATACTTTAAATCATCTATTGAAATTAAATGAGAAAATTAAATCAAAATTATCAATTCCTAATTCTACTACTATCATTTCATCCTTCACACCAACAACAACAATCACAACAATAACAGCTACGACAACAAATCCGAAATCTTTATTAGATCAATTGAGTGACGAGATCACGTCGTATAATTTGTCGGTTGGAGATGATGATCGAATAAGTAATTTAATTTTACAATTAAAGAATTCCATCAAATTCCTCACAACATCATCATCCGTCAGTCCGACATTATCGAAGAAAGAATTAGTTGATTGTCAATCGGTAGAGAGTCAATATAATTTGTGTAAGAAAACGAGATATAATGATTTCGAACCGATCAGTAATTCTCTCGATAATCTCACTCCAATTATTCGAGATGACGCTTTGCCCATAATTGATAATAAAATGAAATTTGGTGGAACACAATCGAAATCATGTAAAGATTCTCTCGCCGCTTATTCCACTGCACTCACTTCCAATTTTTCATGTTCTCTTCCTTTCATCAGTTTTACTAAACCAAATTTCCCCACAATAAATTCAACGAATCGTCAGAAATGTTCGATGAATTGTCTATTCGATGAATTGACAATTTCGTCATGGCAGAAAGAGAAAATTAATTTAAATTTTCTTTCCGATGAATTTATCGATCGACTTCCAAACGATTTCTATTTATTACATTCACAATGTCTCCAAAAATATTTGGAATTATCGAAAATGTTAGAGGAAACTTCTGAGTCACATCTTCTTCTACTTTTTTCCTCAAAAGATTCATCATCTTTCTCTTCTCTCTTATTATCACTCTTATATTTTTGGTTGAATGAACGAATAACACATCCTCTCATCTCTTTTGAGACGATGCGACGATTCGCTTCCAAATCATTCGTTTGGATTCCAGTCAATTTGGAAAATTTGAAGAATAAACATTTTCGACATCATTTACAAACTAATTCAATTCAAATCGAAGATGAAATCTCATCAGTTCATTATCATTTACAATTATACATTTTTGGTATTATATCTCCATCTAAACGACATTTATCAATTTCCGATTCTCTAATTATTACACCGAATACAATTAAATTAAATGATCGATTTCATTGGATTCATACCAATCTTCAACCAGAGAAACATTCAATAGATTTATTTCGATTATTATTTCATCATCAATTTATCACTCATCAAACAATAGTGAAAGATGATTGTGGAATGATGTCAATGAAAGTCAAATATTCTTCCGATAATCATCTCATGAATAAGAAGAATAGTAATAGTTTTAATAACAATCTCAATTTATTATTTAAACGTCAATCTTTATCTCAACCAACAACAACAAAAACAACAACAGTTGAAACAACAATAACAACTTCTATGTCATTAGTGAATGAATTAACCGATTTCTCAACTAAAAGAAAACGTTTGTGAGAAGAGATTGTTTATTGTCTTTTAAAATTCTTCTCTAAAATCTTCTTCTCTCAAAATGAAATGATGAAATTATTTTAAAATTAATTCTTTTCTTCTAAAAACTTCTCCATAAATGATTTATTAAGTAATTTGTCATTTCTCTTCTTCATTTGTTCAGCTGCAAAGAAATTCATTATATGAGATTTAGTTTGCCAAATTTCCGCCATTTCTACCAATTCCATTTGTCCTTTGATTATGAGAGCGTCGATCATTCGGATATCTTCGATATGTTTATTCACTTCCATTTTCTCTCTTAAAATTCTTCGTCCTTCTTCCACCGTCAATTCGATGTCATAATCGTGGACGATATATGGGATTTGTCGATAGAACATTTTGTAGAAAGCTAAAGATCTTCTTTTTGCTTCCTCCTTATTTCTTGACATTAACATCCGAGATTGTTTCAATGCCGGACGTATCGTATTCACTAAATGAAAAGTTCCACTCATTCTCTTCACTGGAAAGGAATAAAAGAAAATTATTTACAATAAAAGAAAATTAAAAGAAATTTATTCGCAAATATTTAAATTTCAATTTTTCTATCATTTTTTTCGAAATCTTCAACTGTCATTGTTTTCATTCGAAGTGCATGAATCGAATCCATCAATTGACCAATCGCTTTATAAACTAAACGTTGTTGATTCAACATACTCTTCCCACAAAAATCATTACTGACGATGAAAACGGCAAACTTCTTTCCACAACCACATCCTTCCGTCTCATCCACAATTTCCAATTTCTCCAAATGAGAAAAAGATGATTTTATTCGATCTTCCAATTCTTTCATTATTTTCAATCTCTTCTATCAAATAAGCATTAGTAGCTTAAACTTAAATTCTATTTATTCTCTTTCCAATAAATCTCAGATGAAAAATGAGAAATGTTAAGCAATTTCAAAAATTAAGCAATCATCAATTGTTATATATTAAGAATTTTTTTCTTTTTTTTTAAGCAATTAAAATTTTTCTCAATTTACCTTGTCGTGTGAAAGGTGAGAGAAAAATCGAAATCAATTCTTTCAAATATTTCACCAAAATTTTCATAAATTCTTAAACATTATTTTATCTCCTTAAAATAGACGTTCCATTGACATTGAGAGATGACAGTAGATTCTGGCGCTATTTTATTGGATCAACAATGCACATTGGCAGGAAAAGTGCATTTGGGAGACGATTGTGTTTTGTGCTCGAATAAGATTCAGTTGTTCGCTTATGGTCAATGTAATCATGTCATTTGTCACGTGTGTAGTATGAGAATGAGAATTCTTTATAATAATTCCGATTGTTCGATATGTCGACAGAAATTGAAGAAAGTTTATTCGATATTTTTTTAGTGTATCTTTCAAATAATTTCTCTTTAAGATTATTATTAATAAAACGGAAAAGCAATTTGATGATTTGAAATTGAGGAATTATGTGAATGATTTAACGATAGAGAATTTCCGTGGGACGAAGAGAAATGAAGGATTGGAACAACAACTTCATTGCATTTATTTCGAAGATGAAAATTCAAAGAAATTGACAATGGAATTATTCGAAATAAATTGTCAGAAATGTGATATGATAAATTTCGATAGTTTGTTCGATCGACGAATGCATATGCATCGAAATCATAATTTACATGAATGTGATATTTGTGAGAAATCGGTGAAGGAGTTTCCATTTGAACAACCGTTTTATAGTCGTGAAGAATTGAAGAAACATCGAACGGAAGGAGATAAAAATAGTGCAATGGCCGGTCATCCGTTATGTGAATATTGTGCCGTTCGATATGTTGACGATAATGAACTTTATCGACATTTGAGATTGGATCATTTCTTCTGTCATTTTTGTGTCCATGATGGGAAAGAAAGAAATACATATTATCGGTTAATTTATTAAATAATTCTAATTAATAATTATTTATATTAATTTTAGTGGATATTCTGATCTATTGGAACATTTTAAGAAGAAACATTTCGTTTGTGAATATGGAGATTGTAAGAATGCACAATTGACGAACGCATTTGTTGACGAGATCGCTTATATTCAACATCGAGTCGCTCATCATGGCTTTCAATCACCCAATCTACTTTCAGTAAGTTTATAAAAAATTTTTTTAAAAAAAAATGAAAAATTTTTTTTCAAAAGATCATGATCAAAATAAAAATCATCGAAATCGATATCCCATCGGTCAACCACATACTCGACTAAACGTCGATATTGGAGAGGTAGAGAATGAAGATGTTGAACCGTTTAATATCGAAGATCATCATTTTCCCACGTTGGTTGAAGATACATCGGCAACAACACCAATTAAATGGGCCAATTCAACGTTGGGAAGTCGAAAGAATTTCCAAAAAACTGAATTTCCTTCATTTGAATCAGAAACAACTACCGATCAAACTACAACGATTAATAAGAAGAAGAAGGATGAATTGAGTTGGATACCGGTGGATCCGAAAATAAAAAAAATGAAAAATCGACAAAAGAAAAATAAATCGGGAGTAAATACTAATTTGCAATTGAAACAAACGAAGGAAAAACAATGTATGGAAAACTTGGCAAAATTAGAATCAAACGAATTAAATTTATCCAATAATATTAACGATTATTTTCCGTCATTATCTTTATTTGAAAATCAATCACAACCTCTACGTCTTCCAGGAGCTTGGGTAACTAGAACAGAACCGACGAAAAAGAAACCGGAAAAAGCTTTCAAGAAAGATCCGAAAAAACTACAAATAGAAGACTTTCCCTCACTGGAAAGTAGTTCGCCAAATTCAACGAACGGAAAAACTTCAGGAATATGGTCAAATAAAAAAATGTTAAATACGACGATATTGAATAAGATTGATGATTTGGAAACGGTAACAATAGGTGCTCAACAGACTGCCGAAAAAGAAAAAGAGAAACACATTTCACTTGACAATGTTAATGATTTTCCGTCGTTAAGTATTGTTGACAAATCAGAGAAGATTGAGAAGAAACAAAAGAAAAAACATAAAGGAGTTAAGAAAGAAGAACTTTTAATAACTTTAGGAGTTATGCCAGCAACAGGAAAAGCTAATAAGAAAACAAAGTCAAATAAGAATCGAACGAACAAGAAAAAAGTGGAGGAAGAAGTTGATTCAGTGGGCGATATTTTCTGGTCTAATGACAAATTTGATAAAAGACAAGATCTGATGTTAGAGAAAATGGTCACGTACTTCATCCAGAATAATTTGGATGTTGAAGTGTCAATTCAAAAATTTCAACAGATGAGCGTCGGATATCTCCATTCAGATATTGACGCACCTCAATACATGGAAGTAGGATTCCTCATATTTCATGACTTTTTTCATGTTTTACTTCCTGACTTGATCACCCTAATGCCAAACATACCAAAAGCCTCAACTCTTTATGCGAACTGGAAAAATGGAGATTATAAAAAAAGTAAAGCTTACGCCGATTTCTTTCCCTTGGTTAATAAGTGCACTTCATGTTCTCAATTATTACATCCAAATGACTTGGAGGACCATATGGAATTACATTCATAAACATTCAATTTGTGACATCTTTCCATTATTTGTCATTTCCCGAAAAGTATTTCTAGCTACCTATCGTTGTTTTATTAATATATTTCATCTATTTATATTATGAACTACTTTTTCACACTTGTCTAATATTCAAGGGAAATTATGAGAAATTTTTTCTTCCTAAAACTTAATCCTACGATAGTTTAAGATATTCTCTATATAAGATTAAGATTATAATCGATATTCTCCTATGAGTTTAAGTTCAATTGAATCGAAAAATATTTGGAACGATAATAAAATGACTAAAAATATTTGTGGAATTTACATCTAATTATAAGAACGAATAAAGATGTCATCAGTATAATCATAAAACAGTCGAAATATCATCAATTCTTTCAAAAATTCAAGGAACGATAAGCTCTTCATTCGTAATTGTATCGAGAACTAAATATTTCCTAAAAATAATAATAAATATATGTTTAACAACAACATAGCAAACACAATTTTTAACTACTCCTTTCCTTTTCAATAATATATGATAATAATATTTTTCTTTCATTAATAATAAATAGGAATAAAGAGAAGTTAAGAAGGTAGAAGATAATCATTTTTGTATGGTTATCTGATGTTATATGTTGTATTTTACATCTGACAAAGTTTTTAAAATTATAAGCTTTTTGAATAAGTGATCCATCAATTATTGAACATCTTACCAATCCAAAGGAGATTAAGTAGGAGAATAATGAATGATTTTGATTCGTATAAACAAACGGCACTTGGACCAAATGGTCGAGATGAAATGAAGAGGAATTATTATGAGAACAACCAGACTTCAATTTCAGTAAATCGATTTCCACAGAGTCAACCATCTGATGAGAAGAAAGATCAAATGAGAAGAAAGAATGCATTGAATGTGCATGAATTGGAAGAATATAATCGATACATGAAAGATTTCTCTCAATTATTCGAATACAGTTCTATCCATTTAGGTCTGATTCGAATGCATAAATTCATTTGGAATTATGCTTTTATTCAAATTGTCGAATCATTTCTTCCCGTTATCGAACGACGACATATTATGGAAGAGATGCGACGATTAAATGTCGCTGTCCGTTTCAAAACGATCCAGTCTGATAATTTAGAAATGAGAGTTGTCGATCGATGTTCAATAACGAATAGTGAATATGTTTCGATGGTTTTGTTCGATCCTGATGGTATGGTATTAAATCCACGGAAACATTTCCATTTGGATGTCTTCGCCACAAAAGATTTCTCCAAATCGAAAGTTATCGAAGCATTATTTATTGTGGTGAAAGAAGTGGAGAAATTTCTTCGACTCATTTTATCCGATTCGAATGAATTGATCGAATTGAATCGAACCTTCTCTCGTCCACTCGTCGTTTCCAACTCCGCATCATTAGAAGATGTTTTATCTAACAATTTTAGTGAGTTCACAGCAAATCATCGTCGAATGAAAAAAACGATTTATAAGAATACTCATTATGTGAAGAATAACGAGAATGAAGATGAGAAAGATGTAGATCCATCGAAAAACGACGAAAAACAAAATTATGGAATAATTAATGATTCTCTTATGAAATTGACGGAAAAAGAAGAACGGAGACTTCGTCGTATTTCTGATATGAATGATTTAAATACGTTAGATCGATTGAAAGGAAAAGATCGAACGAAAATTATTCTCCATCGATTTCCTTCATGGAAATTGCCAAGACAAACGATTATTCATCTACTTTCCACTGATGACAATGAAATGGATCTAATGAACAATCAACTTTCAGATTATACTAAATTGGATGTTAATGATGATTTTGAATTATCTGGAAATTTTTGCGCATTCACTTTCGCTCATTTAATGGAAATTAGTCGGACTCATGTCAAATCATCTTCTCAACAGAAACCGTTAGACGATCAGTCGTCCGAACGAATAATTATGGAATCGATTCCCAGTGAATTGCAATTATTGAATGAATTTGGTAAGACTATATATCATTCAATTGTTGGTAGTAGTGGTGATGAAGGAAAAGAGGAAGAAGTGAGAGATGATCTCAAAAAATTCAATCGATTATTATGTCGATTACTTCGATTATATCGATCATATGAGAATCGAATGTATTATTTAGATGAAAAACGTGACGATCTTCTAAATGAAGCAAAATTATTATTAGAACGATATAAATCAATTTTGGAAGGTTGTGGGAAATTCCAACGATTTTATGAAACGAATATGACGAACAAATCATCGCCAGTGAACAATAATTCAAATATCGTAGCAATATCGAAAGAATTTGAATCATCTAATTTAGTGAATGTTCCCACAACTACTTTATCTTCTGATCCGTTATCATTGATCAATTTGAATGCGAACAGAATCACCACCACATTATCTCAGAGGAAAAATCAATTCAATTCAACTAGTAAAGATCCGGTTCCATATCGATTTAAACAAGAACCTGAATTTAAATTACCGATAAGAATGGAAGAATCGAATCAGATTCCTTCAAATTTATCACAAAATTTTAATATAAATCCTACAATTGATCAGAAGGAAACGGATCAATTTAAAAATGAATTTCCATATATTAAAACGGAAAATGTATTGGAAGTATCACAAGAACAATCGTCAATTTATAAACCATCATCCTTACCACATTACACTTATTCCACACAATCAATTCCCACTTTATATTCCTCAATTTCAACCACACAACATCCATCATATCTCCAACAGAATTCGTCAATTAATCAACAATTACCAGCGACTAATTATCCGATAAAAGTGTCATCATCGAATTATGTTCAAGAACAGAATCATGTTCAATGGCCAACATTTTATCGTCCTCCATCAACACAAATTTTAACTTATCCATCTAACACACTTCAACAATCAGCCGAATCATTTAATCTTCCACCGTCATCTGTTACTACAACGAGTTCAATGAATTATTTGACTTTACCACCTCCTAATCAGACATTTATCACTTCTCTTAATTCACAACAATCCCCGTCGTTATTACCATCACCATTAATTCAACAACGACCAATGCCTTATTATATTCGTCAACCACCACCACAAACTTCGACTACCATTTATCAACAAACAAATCAACCTCGTTCTATTTCCCATTCACAGAACGTTCCACGTCAACCACCTCCAAATATTCAATATCCGAATAATCTTCAACAAATTCTAAACACTCAATTTCCACCACCTCAACGACAACCACAATCACAATATCAATCACCTAATAAATATGCTCCGACCGAATCTCCAAACCAATTAAATCGATTAGTCAATAATAATAATTATTATAATTAACAATTATCAAATGTTTCACATTAATTTCCGAATATTTTCTTTCTCATATCATTTAATGTTTTCTAAATTGAATTTCCCATTAATTCTTACTAATCAAAATAAAAAATCATTTCTCAAAAAATTTCATTTTCTTTTCTTTCTAACAGAAATTTATTCTTCTTCCTTAACAGATGACGAATGAATCGGTTGATCATTTATGGAAAGTTAATAATTCATCTTCCATCGTTTTCCTACTTTCGTCCGTTGATACTGGTAAGAAATTGTTGTTGTTATTGGATGATGAATTTGTGTATGAAACAGAATCGTTTACTAATTTCCATCATTCATTAGTCTCCACCAATCACTGGAATCGAAATGTAACAGATTCTAAAGAAATTGTCCTTCTCACTTATTCGACGGATACATTTCAATTTCATAAAGTGAAAGAAAGAAATGATCGACGAATTCAATCTTTATTAATCGAGTACAGTCTCTTTATTCAAAAACGGATTGATGCTCATAATTATTATTTGTCTGAACAAGTACAATCATCTACGGAAAGCACAAAAGCGAAAGTGTCGAAGAATCAGCCCGTTATTCTTAATCGTTCATCAAAAAAACAACAAAATATTGGAATCGAATTTGGTGATGATGATGATGATGATGATGAGTAAAGATATGTGAAATTTTAATTTAAAAAAATTTTATTCCCATTCCATAATTATTTCTTCTTATTTTCTTTATTTGTGTTCGTTTGAAGATATTTTTAGTTTTTATTAGTTTAATACGATGACTGTGAATTTCAGAGAGAGGAGAAATGATTCTCTCAAATATTTGCATGTGATCGACGAGAATTATTATCTGATCCAAGAAACGGATCGATTGTTCTTCACCACTCGAGGTTCCTCCCAATCATTCTCATCGTTTCTATTCATTTCTCATGGAGAATAGAAGGACAATATGATCGATTGACGAATAACTCTTTCGAATTTCCAGAAGTTTTCTTTCCATTTTAATCTAATTATATTTTCATAATTTCTCTTCTTATTTTATTCGATTTTTATCATTCTTCCAGTGGAATGTTCATAATATGAAACGAGAACGAATTTCCATTCATTCCGATAAATCGATAGTTGCAGTAGCCAAGCCGAGAAATATCATATTTCTAAGAAGAACAAATCAGAGAACGTTTGTTAAACTTCATATTATGTAAGTAGTCAATTCACTTCTAGAATTGACATGAAAGGAGAAATTCTCGTTTCTAATTCACAAAATGTCAATGACGTCGAAATACATTTCCATCCGGTGAAATCTCATTTGGTATAATTTTTAGTAACAAAAAATATTTTTTAATTTTCTTTAGTTGTGTTTTATGAATAATCGAAGTTTGTCCATTCTCGACTTCAATTTGGCGATGTCTTCCTCTTCCTCCTATTCTATGAATTATGTCAATCAATATATCGATGATTTCCGAAGTGCCGTTTGGCATTCAGATAATTCACTTCTCGTCAGTTATGGAAAGGAGATGATGAGTATTTTAGATTTACGAGAACGATGTTTTAATATTTTTCTTTTGATATACATTTTTATTCTTTTCCAATTAAAGATCATCGGACGAGTGAAAGTGTAACTGATAATCATTTGTGTACTTTGAGATTGAAGAAATACAATTCGAATACATCAACTTTCATTTCAACATGTGAATGTGAGAGTAATGTTTGGCGATTGTGGGACATTCGTCAACTCACCAAACCAATATATTGTCATTCGATGGAGAATCATCGAATTCTCGATATTCAATGGAATTCCATTGTCGAGTTTATTTTAGTTTTATTTCATTTCTCTTTCTATAATTTAATCGTTCAGATCCAATTTATTTGCAACATTATATTCTCCCAATAATTCAAATGGCAGTAACAAATTACATTTATTTTCAGTTGAACGAATTAATTTATTTAATGAAAATGATCGATTCCCTTCCGTCGATATTCAACCCTCTACCATTTTCGGTTTGAATTCCTTTCCAAAATTTATTTTTCAACTTTTTAATTTTTCGTAGAAGATCAAAATGGAGCGGAAATCTGTTCGTTCGAATGGTGTTCCACTAAAACGAATAAAGAATTAAATTTATTGAAATTAACTCAAAAAGATGAGATTGTCGTCACACCTACTTCGTCAACGTCTTCATCAGATCAACAAGATTATTTAATGGATCAGCCAGTGAGACATAAACGATCCGTTCACCATATCGAACGATATTCCGTCGCTGATAAATTGATATTTGTTTTCTCTTTTAAAATTCAATTAATTTCTTGATATTCCTCATTTCATGGAATGATTTCAGGGAATTCGTCGAGATATGTTATTTTGGTTGAATGGGAAGAATGTAAATATTTTTGTGAACAAGACACCATATAATGCTTTGCAAGCTATGAAAGATAAGAAATTATCTTCCACCGGTTTCACTACAAGTTTATTTTAAAAATTTTTAAATTTCGTAAAATTTTAAAATATTTCTCATCAGCAACTGACGTCAATTTGAATATTACGAAATATCAAACAGATTTTTTCGCTTTAGAGTCCATCGATCTCATTTTCCGTGCCAGTAAATTATATGGTATTAAAGTTAATTTAACAACATTTTTTCAAATTAACTTTTAAAATATCTTATTGATATTTGATATTGATTATAGGCAATTGACGATTGTTGTGAAATGGTACAAGGAAATACGGAATTGTTTTTCGCTTGGGATATTTTCCGAAAAGACATTAATGTGTCTCATCCGTTTTTCTTTGGAATTTCTGACGTTCCAGAAGAATTCAGTTAGCAGAATTTATTTCTAAATTATAATATGATATTTTTTTTAGATTTCCAATTTGGTGATGAGATATTCCGTCATATATGGAAAACAACAAAACGAATTCCTTCAGTGAGAACTTATATTCCTGGGAAAAGTAATTTGATGAGAGATGATTCGGATACTTCGAAAGATGATGATAATGAGAAAAAGATAAAGTTTAAAATTATCAAATAATTTTATCGTTTTATTTTAATTATTTAGTAAAAAATCGACAATGAGAAAAATTTATGTGGAGATATGTCAAGTGAGTGAGAAGAAGCAGTTCGATTAATTTTCCTAATTTCAAATGATATTTTATTGACTAATTTAGACGAGAAGATATTGACGTCCGATTTGCCACATATGTTTTCTCACTCGATATGTCTAGTGCTTTAGTTCTCGGTTGATTTCTTTCTTCAAATTTTCTATGTTCAATTTCTCGTTCAATTTAGATACGAAACTTTCCATCGAATGTGAATTGATGAAGATAATAATTCTTAATTATTTAGTAATCGTTGACAAGAAACAAGCAGAAAATGAAGAAGATTTCATTCTTAGTACTAAACCATGTAAAATCAATGCACAACAATATCGATGGCAATTCGATGCAATACAAGTGTTGTATCATCCTTATTTACCTATCAATCGATCTAATCTTCAATCTGGATCATCATCAACAACCACACCTCTTCGAAGTAAACAATTTTCTTTCATAGAACATAATTTTTCGAGACAACGAACAGATCGTAGTAATGAAAGAGATCGAAAACGAAATAATTTGATCGATAAAACAAGCGAGAAAATGACAAAGATAACAGAAGAACCGGATGATGATATTCCATTCACTTATCATCATTGTGTCGACACTTCGAATCAATATGAAGAACGACAACAACAAAAATTTCATTCATCATATGTTCGAAATGTTATACTCTTCCTCTCATATATGTTGAGACAAGCCGTTAAACCTATAGAAGAGCAAGAAGAGAAAAAATTGATCGGAATATTTCAGACGATTTTTTCCGAGTTAATTGCATTCGGATGTTACGAACCGGAATATTTCGAGAATGGAAGAAATTCAATTAAATTGAGTGATAACGAGCGAGAAGTTTGTCGGAAATTTAAACATATTTACAATGAAGAGATTAGTCAATACGGACGGATTTGTTTATTCCTTTCTCAATTAATTCATCTGATTCATATGAAACGAACGAAATCTTTGAATTTCCTTCAAGATCTATTGAATTCTATCGAACGAGATTTAGGCGCAATTGATGTGGGACTTGTTGCACTAACTATTTTCCTTAGTCTTCCTATTATTGTTTATGATGATAATTTGTCGTTGATCGACAGAATTCCTTTAGCCTTCACTTATTTGCCAAGTAATGTGTTGAAAAATTTCATTCACGACCAACAAATATTGAATCAATTGGATGGGAATCTTATTGGACTCATTTTTAGTGGAATGAACGAACAATATTTTCTTCCTTTAGCACAATCTTATATCGATCGTACAGGAGATGTACAAACAATTATCTACTTAACTGTCAGATCGAAGAAATGGAATTTAATAAAACATCGTCTCTCCCAACAATGGATCTCTCAATATCGTCAATTCCTCAATTTGAATAAGTGTTGGAAGGAGAGATGTCTCTTCGATGTTTGGCGTAATAATCTTATTCGATGTGTCGCCGCTTCTACTTTACAATCGACATCAGAAAAGAATGACAATAATGCATCTACCATCGCTACTACTTTAGGGCTTGCACACCAATTGGAGAACTATCTCCCAACGGACACCACTTCCACAGAACATCGTCCCACTGTTCTTTGTAATTTCTGTTCTAGGCCGATTTCTTTGTTAGGTTATCGCAAAACTCAGTGGGACAAAATGACTATTTTCAAACACTTCACCAAACATGGAAGACGAATGGATCATTTCGATCAATCCGTCAATCTCCCATCTTCCAAAGTCGGTCGAGTTAATGCTGCTCTTTGCCCTCATTGTCAAAACTCATTACCACGTTGTTCAATTTGTTATTTACATCTCGGTTCTTTAAGTTCTACTGACAATTCCAACCAAAGTTTATTTATTCGTTTAATAATTAATTCAAAATTATTTTTTTATAGATTTGAGGTCACAAATGGATAATGGTGTTATTAGTGAATTGCATGGAACATTGAACGATAGTGGTTATCTTCCTATTGATGCTTGGTTTACTTGGTGTCAAACCTGTTTGCATGGCGGACATTATTCCCATATCGATGAATGGTTTAAGTTAGTTTTTTCATTTCCGATATTTGTTTTTAAGTTTTAAATAATTCGAATTTATCTTTCTGCTTTTCAGGAAACATGAACAATGTCCAGTTTTAGATTGTAAATGTACTTGTCGTATCATGGAATCATCAGATTATGACGTGTAAAAAGGATAATGCACAAAATGTGCACAAAATATGCAAAGTTCTAGTGACAATTTTTTCTTTCAAATTTTTTAATAAATTAATCACCGAGTATTTTATTCACGTACTCTGCGTTTTATTCTATAACCTATAAGATTTCTAAAACTATAAATTTTTCTGAGAAGAATTCTCAAATGAAATAAAATTAGTAAAGTGTAAAAGGAGAAATGTGAATTTATTTGATGAAAAGTGAAATTAATTAAGTTTTTTTCCCAAGGAATTTGTGATTGAATTTTCGATAGAGGAAACGTTTCCGTCGAAGAAGGGAAAAAAGGAGATTGGGTCTCTGAGCAGCGAGAATTCCTCGCTCGTAATTTAATCTTCTGGTTATTCGTTCCATTTCATTTCCTTTGAATCCTCTAAGCCATGGTGGCGCTTTTATCAAACTATCTAATCGAATGTTCCATTCTGGATTTCCGAGAATGTCGATATAATCATTTTGACCGAATATCACTTTATTTTTTGACCAAGCATCGTTCGCTATATATGGTGGCAATAAAAGAGGTGTATTGGATTTGGGACGAGGAAGAGGTCCGCCTTGATAATATTTCGGTTGGAAACCTTTATTTAACAAATACTTCCCAGGAATTCGACCTGGACGATAATATTGAAGATATGATGTTTGTGAGAAAGCTCGACGAAAGAAATTTCCAATCAAATTATTTTTCATATTCGAAATTTGGAAAACCAAATTTTTGAAATTAAATTGCTCTCAATTAATTTTGGACCCACTTCATTAAATTATGATGGAATAAAGATTATTAAAATGTTTAGCTCGAATTGAAGGATGGAATTTCTTGCAATCATAATCAGTCTGAAATTAATTGTCATGATAGTTTCTGAGTTACTGAACTATTTTTTCACAATTGTTGATTATTTCACTCTCTTAACATATTTCTGTGGGAGTAACTCACGTTCACTCAAATGTCAATAAATATCAAAGATCACGTGAATTTCCATTTTCATACTGTTGAATAAGTTGGACGAATTGACACCTCAATAAAATAATGAATTTGATGTTTGTATAGATCGTTCGTAACTTCTCTAATTTATGAAAATATGAAGATTGATCTGTTGATGATTTTGGTAACAATTTCCATCGTCCAATGTGATAGATGGCCAGTTCCTTATCAGTTTATCTTTAATATTTCTTACTTAATTCATTTTTAATTGATTAATTATCTTCAAATTACTAATATTAATAAAATTGAAGACGATATGAGTCACGTCCAACAAATGATCCATATTGTCAAGCTGGAGTAATTCCATTCTGTCCGGATCGTGCACAATATCTGCCGATTGCATCGAACGAAGATGAAATTGACATTTTTGCTTTAAAGAAACCAGTTTGGCAATTTAAATTTGGTGATTTACTAGGAAAATTGGTTGGAGATAATTTTCATTTTCTATTTTGATCATTATTATATTTACTTATATTACTTACATTTATTTAGAATATTATTCATGATGCTATTGGATTCTATAATCGAAGAACGAAACTTAATTATACAATGGAATGGTATGAATTAGATCAAATATTCAATTGTACTTTCGCTCATACTCGAGAAGATTCGAATATTACTTGGTGCAATCAAGGTGCACTTTGTCTCTATGACGGAATAGATGATGACATCTGGTTAAATACCACATATGGAGTACTAAAGAATATTGGAAGAATTAATGGAAAAGGATTCAATCAATTCCTCAATTGGACCACAAATGATAATCGAACTGGTCCTTTCTATTTTGGATGGACAAATCTCAATTCGTCAGATGACAAGAGTCCAACTACTCAGACATTCTTCGAAGCATTCGATTGTGCCAGTTATGTATTAAGAGCTTTAAAAAATCTTCGTCGATTTGGTGCACAATTCGAACCATCTTCATTCAATTATACTTTAATGCACATTTATTCGAAAGAACCAAAATATTTAGATTTGCATGAAAACATATTTGGACCGACATCAATAAACAAACAATTGATGAATTCAATTTGGGACTTTTATTACATTTTCCGTCCTTTACACCTCCCACTCGAACGAATGAATGATTCTTTATTTGAAAGAATTATGAAAATTCTCAAGCAAATCATTATGAAGAAAACTTTCTTTATCTACTTTAATGATGCTTATTGGCATCTGAATTTGACGGAACCATATTTCGATTTTAAATTCAAACTAATTCCATTACCAATTTAACTAGAATTGATAAGGAAAATAAAATTTCTTTTAAAATAGAGCTTCTTGTTACTATGGAAACTAAGTAAATAAAATCAAAACTCATATTCAATTTCTTAAAAAAAAAACTTATTTGCTTTAAAATAATGGGAATTGATCTAAAACATTCCTCTCAACATAATGCCATCGAACGATATTATTGTTATGGCGAATTAGCTCAGAAGAAATTGGTGAAGTTTTCCGACGAACACGAATTATGTCAAAGCTTAACTAGTTGCGGACAATTGACGAAGATATTTGCCAATAAGAGAAAGTGTGATGAGGAGAATTTCAATGTTTCTGAAAAAATTCGTTCTGACTTCCTGAAAATTTCGTTAGATCTGCTCGCCAAACAATGGTTCCATCGACAGGATTTGAGAAAGGAAGAAATCTTATATTTAATCGATGAAATCGTTCCCGCCACCGTTCTAGCATGTGATGCTCTCCTGAATATGTTAGAAGCGGAGAATATGAATTTCGATGATCCCCAATTTAATCCATTATCATTCCTCGGATCTTGGCTATTACGTCATAATCCGAGAAGACATCCGTTCATTTTAAGAAAAGAATATGGGAGAACTTGTCGTATTGGTTATTATCAGGTGAAGCAAATACTTTATGGATATCGTTTACCCGAACTTGAAAATGTTTATAGAATTTTCATTTTTTTAATATAATAATCGTTCCAAATGTAAGTGTAAAATGACTGCCATCAATCTCTTCCAAGAACATGTTCAACAGGAAGTCATTGATAAAATGGAACAAGAACGACGACATTCTCTATTATCAAATGAATTTGCTGCTTGGAACAATAATTATCATGGTACCATATCGACGGATATCGTTTTTAATGTTTTCAAATATGTTGCACATATTTTGAATGAGAGATATGATGAATTACCATTCCATCAAATACGACGTTTAGATGAAGCTATTCAACGAAATATCTACACCTTCTTCAATGTGAAACAATTTATTGAAGTTGGAATTTAAGGGCAAAATTAATTTCAATAATTTATTTTCAGTTCACTAAACGACTATTGAAGTGGCATCCAAAAATGATGTTTGATGAAATTTTAGCAATAATTCGTTTATGTCGAAATATGCATGAAAGTTCACTAATCGTTCATCAACTAACCGAATATTTGAAGACTATTTTTACCGATTTGGATTCGATGAATGTTTACATAATTTCTTTCAACATTCACTTCCTAACTTCATTTGTCGATTAGATAAAATTAATAGATAGACAATCGATGCAAGAACGAGCAGTAAAGATATTTTCGGAAGTTTCTTTTAATCGAACAATCCGCAATCCACTCATGAGTTAATTTAAAATAATTTTTCCTGTTTATATTTTTCCGAATAAAGTTCCCATGGATAGTCGAGTTGATGACGATCGATATTATTTGGAAAATTTCCTTCTCATCGAAGATTCGTTGAAACAACCAAGAGGGTTGTCCGTCCATATGGATAAGGAAATTAGCGTTCGACAATTGAGTAATAGTGCCGGATCAGAAGTGAGTTATCATACTCAAACTGTAACTGAGAATTTAGATAAGGATCGCAGATCTAATTTTAAAACTTACGTGAAACGTCCGTTGGATGTGAAGAACATTTCCGGTTGTTATCTGAGGAAATCATTAGATGCAAGTTATGTGAAAGATTCGAATTGGAATTTGTTAGAGAGGAACGAGAAATATCTGGATTTCCACGCTTTCCATACGTTCATCACGTCGTTAATGGAAGCGAATGTACTCGTAAATAACATACAGAAGTTTTGTGAGAAACTTATAAATGAACATCCATTAAATCCAGAATTAACGTTGGAATCGTTGAAGGAACAACGAGAGAATATTCAACGTGATCGACTAATTTATAAGACATACGAAATATTTAAGAGTTGGGATCGTACGAATTCAGGAAAAATTTATGCTGATGACATCTTCAACATACTCTCAAAATATGACGACGAAAAAAACAATTATATTATAGCCAAAGGTTCTTCCTCTTCTTATTCATTTTCTTCATAAATTTTCATTTAGTTCAAGAAATTCATTGCTCTTCTCAGAAAATTACTGTGAATAAAATTGAATTTTCTTCCTTACTCATCGACTATTATACACTTCATACATGGAATGATGACATGGTTTTTCTCACTCGATTTATATATCAAAAATTAAAAGTTTATGGAATTTTTGTTAATTTCAAAATTCAAATTAATTCCAGCAAACTTATGAGGAGAATGTGAAATTGAGTAGTCGACGTGAATGGTTGAGGTCTCTCCTTCTCCTTTCCCATCAACACAACTGCACCACAAAAGATATCGCCAATCGAACATTCGATATCATTCTACAGGTTTTCCCACCATCATTTCCATTTTTTATAGCGATTTTCTAGAATTCCGTTAACCAAAAAGAAAGTACACTACGAAATTATTCGGTTACCATATACTATTTATTGCCGAGAGTGGGAAGCGATATAGGACTGAGAGTTATCGCTGCAACGAAACCAGATGATGAGTATTGTGAAGGAAAGATTATAACCCCTGAAGATTCCACTTTAATGTTCGGATGTATCGAATCTAGTAAAATCATATTGAAAACAAATACTGCTAATGATAAGACGATTTTCCATTGGATTCCTGATAGAGATTCCATCAACGGATGTATCGCTTATGTACCAATTTTAAACTGCGACACTCAAGCCGTCGGAATCATGGTTGTTGATACATTTCGTGATAGATATCCAGAAGATAAATTCACAAAAGAAGAATTAGATTTCTTTCAAGTTATTCAATTAATTTACTCGTATAATTCTCTCTTGATATTATAAGATGTTCGCCAATGCATTCGATACGGCATATAATCAGTTGAAACGGAATTTACAATTTTTATTTGCTGTGAAAAATTTCGTTAATCATATGTTCCACAAATATCGATCAGTTAATACGATTCATCAATTCTATTCAATTAATTAATATTAATTCTAGATAAAAGGAATAAACTTCTATGAAGTTCATCCACAAAATATCTCAAAGGACAAATCGAATGAATGTCCGTTTTCTCTCAAACGTTTATTTCATTGTGATGGAACGGCATGTCTACTAGATCAATCATTGGAAGAGAGTTGGAAAGAACAAGAACTTTTCTTGTCCGATTCCATATTTCGGTTAATCTCAACTTAAAACAATTGAAATTTAAATGTCATTACAAATAGAGAGGGGATGTTTCGAAGCGTTCGAGATGGTATCACAGTCATATCGCCCAATGCATTGGATATCGATATATATCAACCACTAATGGCTGATAAAAAGGAAACATCACATCTCTTCCAATTTGTAGTAGATGCACAAATCCTATCCATAGAGAATATTTTCACAATGAAAGACAATATTTTCCGTTTAGACTTTGTCCGATACAACAATCGAATTCAAAGATTTCTCGAATGCATTAGAGATGGTTCTACTGATAGTGTCGCCTTCATTAAATATAGTTATTTCAATTTATTATAAATTTTATTATCTTATGGTCATTTATTGAAGAATTGGAGAAGGACAGTCAACTGGACATTATGGAATTGGTATATTATAAAATAATTGTAAAAGTTTCACTTATTAAGCGATATCTTTTAATTTTTACTTTTAATTTTATAGGATATCATACTCGTATTAAAACATTTTGTAGTGAATAAGGTTAACGATAGTACTTGGCAAGAAAAACAACAAATACAACCTGGTATTAATGAGATTTGTCAAACATTATTGAATCGGGATGTAGATCAGGAGAATGTTAGCAAAAAATCGGGAACTTCAATTGAAGTTAAAATTAACGTTAATTAAATTATTTTTTTATCTATAAATACCTTATTGGTTCTACCTATAAAGATTATAACGGAGGAATTTGTCGACCAGATATTGTCTTATGATCCAACAGAAAACATTTTGACTTTAGATCAAATTAATGACATAATCCAAAGTTTTAATTAAACTCTTCTAAGGACCCTAACTCTAAACACTTTTTAAGGTATATCATTAATTGAAAAACAAAATTTTTATGAAGAATTATTATTGGATTGGATATACATCACTCTCCAAGCAAATCAAAGTTTACTTTCCATTCATAAAAGAGACACAATTGGGAATATTGACTAAACGTAAAAAGTACCATTTATTTCCTTATATAATTTTTTTAAATTTTAACCTAAAAAAATCAACAGAAAATTACGAAATTTTATTAGAGAAACGTTATTAAAATAAATTTTAAAAAAATGTAGAGGATAGCTCTTGCAAAAATTTTGTTCCAATTGTTCCTTATTTTCTTTTCAAAGTAAATCGTCAAAATTGTTATAAAATGAGAGGTTTAATTATTTAGGCAAGACAACAGGATAATCATATAATTCTTGGTCTAGTGCGGCAGGATAAATTTGATCACGACTAGGTGGATTTCTTTGAAGGAAAAAAATATATGACATTTTCCGCAACATCGCAATGACGAAAATTATGAGAAGAATAGTAAATATTGCTCGACCGTGCTTCAAGAGAGTGTTCCATGCATAAATAACTATGTTCAATGCTTCAATAACATAATATCTCACTTCTATATTAAATACTTTAAAAGAATATTAATATTAAAATTTTTGAAAATATTTTAAACTTATCTTCAATAACCTTAAAACAAGTTTTTTAATATGTTCCAGATGTTCGTAAATAAGTTCCACAAAAATTCTTAATTGAAAATGAAGTTCTCTTATCTCTTCCTTATTATAATCTATAAAATAATAAAATTATTAAACGATTAACAAATAGATTAAAACCATCGTCCGCAATTACAATGAGGCCACCAAACTTTTTCTTTCCTCCTTTTTTCCTTTTTTCCTTTCGTTCTCGTTTGTCCCTCGCTCTTTGGTGAGCTGTCCGCTCGGCGTTCCATGCAGATTGACCAAATTGTGTCTTTGCATGATGTCTATAATATTTGCGGTTTTTCTTCTTTATTCTCTTCAATTTAGCTTCAAACGCTGCATCTACAATGTTATGTGGAGCATAAACTTTGAAGTCTTTTATTAGTTCATTTTTTTTCTTCCGCAAATATTTTTTCTTCGCTTTGTTTATTTTTAACTTTTTCCTCCATTTTCTACTATATCTTTTTGCTTGATTGTTCTGATTGGTATCTGAATGTCCCAAAATTTTCTTTTTATTCTTTTCGATATGGGAAATCTTAAATTGTTTATAATAATCCCTATTATTTCCTTCAAAATACATCAATCGTTGATAATATTCAACTAAGATTTACCTTATAAAAGAGATTTATATTTTTCATAACTAAAAATAGTTTCAACCCTATCCACATTCTCATAAGGGTCGTCATATTATGGTTTATTCAAAAATAAACGGATACTTGAATATAATCGAACTGGTTTCTTAATGAAATATTTTCAAATTCATTTGAACCATCAGTTTATTTTCTTTATTCAAATTCCCTATTTTGACTTCACTGTTGTTTTCAAATATGTTCAATTTTAATTTTTTTTAACACCAAATGAGTTACTTAAAATTAAAATAATTTAATACACAAAATTTATTTATTAAAACGATTGAAAGAAAATAAAATGCTTAGAGAAATAATTCATCTTATTGATAATTTTTCATAATTTTATAATTCCTCTCGCTGAATAGGATCTTCTTTCTGTTCCTCTGATTCCTCAGATGCTTCTTGTTTTCCTTCAGGTTTGAGTACGAGTAATTTCTGACGTAATTCTTCCGTGGAACAATCGGGACAAGATAAGGCGTAAAATTTGATAAGTTTTTTAAGTTTCTCTTCGTCATATGATTCGAGTTCATCCCATTCAATTTTTTCCTTCTCATACATAATCATACATACTTTCGGTTTCTTTTTACTTAAGTTTTTGCAAACAGCTGTAGGATTAAGTGATTCCGTTAGAGGTTTACTTACGTCTATTAACGTATAATCTATCGCACCATCAATATAGTCTAATGTTTCACAAAGTTCCCTTCGTTTTCCCTTCGATTTAGCACATACTTTTCGTAAATACAATTCCATATGGAGAGGTTGCGCGAATTTCTTAACAGTTAGACCGTGACGCAACATTCGGATACAGACGTTACAATTCCCTTCTACAGTGTCAGTACCTTCTTCTAATTTCTTATTCGTTTCAGTGAATTGATTTATCAAATTATTTATTTCTTCTTTGTCTAATTTCTTGTTCAATTTATTCCTATGTTCCTCTTCTGGAATCTCTGTTGCTTGGTCCTTCTCAAATAAGGTTGGTTCCTCGACCTTTGTTCCATCTTTATCACTTCCTTTTGATAACTGGTCCATAATGTTTTTGACTTGATCAGGATCGTTAACGACTACTTGTTCGAATGACATAAGACATATGGATCCAAGTAAGAAAGCAAAAAATAAGAATTGCATGTTGAAAAAAACAAAATTGAAAATCAAAAATAATATTTTTGTGGGTTTTTGTGCCGTTTGCAATTGTACCAACTCCTTTTATACTAAATTTCTAGGTCGCTAATTTAATTTCATTTTTCAGTTTATAATTTAATTTATTATTACTTATAATTGTTAGATCTTGTTAATATAATAATTATTAAATTCTTCTTGTAACATTCTATAATGAACGTAAAAAGCAACAGAATCAAATATTAAAAATTAGCATAATCAAACAATTCTCAATCCTGATCAAAACAATAACAAAAATTCCGTGTTTATCCCAAATTCTAAAAAAGTTTACCAAGTATTTAAAAGATAAATGTTATGATTTGTTGGAATGGAATCCAATGATGATTCAGACATCTAAACTTTTTTATTTAGTCTCTTTTATGATTATTATCATCTTATGATAATAATGTCAAATGTATATTAATTCTCACAGGCAGAATAAAAGGACTTATACAATGTATGGTAAAATGTTTGGTACAGATCTATAATATAGATGAATTTTTTTCCGATTACTAAATTTTTTGGAGGAGAGAAAAGATGAAATTCTAAAGTTTATATAAATATAATTTCGTCAAAAGTTATCGAACGAAATAAAAATTATAGTTGTTAAATGCGACAAAACAATTATTTATATAAGTTATGTTACTCAATTTCATCGTCGTCGTCGTCATCGTCATCATCATCGAGATCATTCAATTCTTTTAACATTTCTGCTAATTTAGACTTATCTTGAACTTTAAATTTGTCACTGGCCGCAATAATTTCATCAACTTCTCTCAATTCCTCTTCATTAACATCTTTATCATTATTCATTATTTCTTCATCAACAATTTCTTCAACATCTGTCCCTTGTTTAGTTAAAATGGTTGTGGATAAAACCTGTTCATTATCCCCATCGTTTAATTTAGGTGTTTCCTTGGAATTATCTTTCTGTTCTTTTATTTTCAACATCTCCATCGACTTCAATTCGAACGGATCTTCATCCATATGTTTCCATTCGATAAACGATTGTACAAACCAATTGCAATGTACTATCTTTATTGGACGGATGACTGATGTGGTAGTTGAAGATTTATTATATTCGAAGCATTTCTCCACAGTTTTCGTGATATTCTTGTAAACGAGATGAGTTGGAAGAAGTGGATTGTCTGATGAGAAACGTTGTCGGAGAACAACATCAGCTCCAACAGATTTAGCTTGACGTACCCAGATAAAAGATGAAGGGTCTGGATGATTCCATGGAATAATTCCACTAAATTGTATCCGAACATCGTTAAATGTTTTTTTCTTCACATATGGAATTATATCACGTAAATCACAAGATAATTCGACATTTTCATCTTTCTCATCATCTGTTACCCATTCTACTTCATCTGTATCTTCTTCTACTATATCATCATCATCTTCTTCTACTTCCTCATTCTCATCATTGACATTACCATTTTTAACCTTTCCATCAACTTTTTCTTTTGAGCAACTTTGCCCATCAATTTTTTTCTCTGAACAAATATCTTGATCATTTTTTTCTTCTTGGCAAATTTTTCCATCAACTTTATCTTGATTTGAACAAATTTCTTGGTCAATTTTGTCGTCTGAAGAAATTTCTTGATCGATTTTGTCTTCTAAACAAATATCTCTTATATTTGAATTATTTCGAATAAATTTCGCATTTTTCGAATAATCATCTGAAATTTTCCTCTTTCTAGTGGAATCATTCTTCAAATCCCATCGTTTCCAAAACTCTTCATGAACCTTCTTTAATATACTTAGAAGAGTCAATAAATAATTTCCATCTCGTTCATCATCTTCACAACCATAATTGCATTCTTCTTTCGACTTTGTCTCTTTATTCTTTTCCTCAACTTCCCCATTAGCCGGTGGTGCATTAATATCTCCTTCATTCCTGAAGTAAACAAATGGTTTGACAGGAATCAAATTATTGATTCCTTCCCACACATCATACCGATCATCAATTATACAAACCAAATCATGTCCATCAGGAAATAAGGATCTTAAAAAAAATAATTTATAAAAAAATAAAAAATGGAAAACTCCAAATTTCCCGTTTTAAATCTTTTATGTAGAAATTCGTCTCTCGTCAAAATTCGATCACCAAAATATTGACGATCTTTCTCAATTTGTCTAAATGAAAATAAAATGACTTTTTCTCATAAGTAAAAATAACGAGATGACAGCTTTAGCATAATCTCGTTTCCCATATGTTGTTACATGAAATTCATATAAATCATATAATTCATCTAAAAAATAATGAAGTTTCTCTCGATATTTCGTATGATATTTTATTTTCAATTGTGTGTTCACCATTCGACAAACTTCACGATTATTTATCTTCTTTTTATGTTGAGTCCGATATTTGATTCCTGTGGACAACTCAAAATGGAATAAATCCTGTTCATAAATAAATTTAAATGTTTTTTCCGATATGATGAGAAATTTAAGAAAAAAACATTTCTATTTTCCATTCGGTGGTCTGTTGTTGTATGAAGAATAGTCTGATCGAGATCAATTAATAAGATTAATTTTCTTTTATCAATCAAACGATTACGATCATTTTGTGCAATTTTTTTCGCCGCCTACAAATTTGAATTAGTTTAATTCCATAACAAAAAAATTATTTTTTAAACTGATGTCTTAAAAATGAGATTGGGTTGAGAATGAACCATCGCATGACCGGAATGTTTATTTCCATTGAGAAATGCTTCATTATTCTCATTTTGTTTCACACTTTTTTTTTTACAAAATAAATCAAAGAAAAATAGGGAAAGTTTTAACATAGACAAATCAACTCCACAAATTCCACATAAATTATTAAATTTCATTTCATGACCACATTCGTTATAAATGAAGAGAACATCTCTTGATAATAATAGATTAGAATCAATAATGTCTCTGAAAATCGAACCCCGGTTGTAATCGGTCGCCTTTCTTCACATTAACTTTCTGAATAATTCCCGAAATATTCGACTTCAATTGTTCAACATAACCTGAAAGGAAAGTTCAATTCGTTCAATTTTCAATCGAATAATTTTAACTTTCATTCAATAATCGAACTATGGTGATTAACATTCCATTACTGATTATTTGGCCTTTATGTATCTTGAAGAGGAAGTATATTTAGATCGATTGAAATAGTTAAAAATTAACAGAAATATCAACAATTTCTATTTCTTGTGAATAACTTGATCGAAAAAATTTATCTTCGCTCATTTTGTTCCATTCACGGATACGCTTATTATTCAAAATTATTCAATTAATCTTCTATGACGAATGTGCATTATTTTCAACTTCCTTCCAGAACATGAACAAATTAGCTTACTCTTTTTATTGAACACACGAAATCTCTAGATAACTGATTAACAACCGTGTTCTCATGGTTTAAATTGTCGTTAATTTTAATATTAGATTATTAGATTAGTTAAAGTAATAGTTAGAATTTTCTGTTAGAAAAAAATTTTATTTATAATAATTAACTTATTAAACAATAATTCGAAAGGTGTTTCTTTTGCAATTTAATTTTTCTTCTTTTCTTCTCTAACAACATTCAATTTTAATGTATAATTTATGTATTAAACATAATTTTGTTGAATAACGATTATTTTTTTGAGATAATAGATCGAATACTGAAATGAACGGGAAATTGAGAGGAATGAAAGAACAATTCTAAAAGAATGTAAATATTTATTTATGGTGAAATGTTGACCAATGTAAGGTTTTAATTTGGGTGTGAAAAATTGGTGGAGTTCATAATAATTTATTGTATGATAGAAGGATTATGATTATTAAAATTAATTATAACAAGATAGGAAATAATAAATTGATTCAAATAAAATTTCATAAACTACATTAACAACACAACATATGTAAATTGTATGTATAATTGTGTCGGCTTAGAATGGATCACCGTAGGAAAGGAAACGATACATACTGTATAGGACATTATGTTAAGTTATGATGAAGCTTCTTTCGAATGAATATAACTGAGGATTATGACTTGTATTAGGATGACATAATGGATGATAATAAGAATAAATTTTTTAGTTAAATAAACAGTTCACTCGGCAGAACGGAAAAGGAAATATGAAATTAATAAGGATTTTTTGCTTATTTGGGATTTGATAGGATAGATAAATAACATCGGTTAAGAAGATTAAGCAAGAAAATAATTTTGATTAGTTCTTTTTTATTATGTCAACTTATATGGAGACAACTATCAAAGTTTGTTGAATAACATGGAATGTTTCATTGAAAATAAGACAACTCATTTTCTATCTAGTAAATATTGTAAGATTTCGTGGAGTGGCGGCTTCAATTCGGAACGTTCGTTCAACATTTCTTTCTCCTTCCGATCATCTTTCATATGTCTCACGAATTCGATAGGACTACTGTTATTGGGGGAAATTTCACAAAGTTGAATTTTTCCTTTGGACGTGACGAGAATATTCGCATTCATCAACAAATTCTCCATAACATCTTTCGGAATCGAATTTAATTTTTGCTTCGAATATTTTTTCAATCTCTCATTGTCAACTGACGTTTCCATCAATCTTTGTTGTTGTATCGATTGCTGTTGTTGATGTGTGTGCGATGGTTGTAGTGTATGACGTGAATGTGGTTGTGACGGTAGGACTTGTTGTTGAATTGGTCCACTTTTCATCTGTTGTATCATCTGTTCATAAGACACGTTTATCTTAGCATTAGTCTTATTCTCATGATTATATTTCGGTTCACTTTGCAACTTATTCTTTATTAGTTGTTCACATAATGTTACATCTTTCAATGATGTTTCTGATTGATATGGATCGATTGTCAATGGTCTCATTCGACTCAATTCTTCATTATTCATCATATCATATGAGAGATTATTATCAGAATTCTTATAATAATTGTAACGAATTCCAGTGTCACTTTTCGATTGGATAGGTAAAGTAATTTCATTCTCAGGATGATCATTATAATTATCACTACGAAATCGTTTTAATGGTTGATCATTATGATTCTGATGATCATTATGTTGACGATGATGATGATGATTATTATTATTATTATGATTATGATTATGCTTTAATAAAGTATATTCATTCGAATTGATTATTAAAGTCAATAAGTCTATTGGAGATAAATCGGTCGACATTTTATTTGATACATGTTTCGATTCGTTTTGTTGATCGGGAAAATGGACTAAACGTTTAATAAACGTTTCTTTCCGATTATTCTCCACATTCGTATTATTATTTTCTATATGATTATTTCTCGAATTCATTCTCGCTTCTTCAATCAATCGAAGTAAATCATTTGTCTCATTAATTCGATCGGAATTCAACATCGTTTCTGGAAGTTTTATGGATGATAAATTCTCCGAATTCGATATTGATCTTGATGTCATGATTGGCATACAAGCATTCGTCGAATAACAATCAGTTGAACATTGATTATAAAAATTTTTACTATGAAATTTTTCTTCCTCAATACTTCTTTTCAAATAATTAAAACGTGTATTTTTCAGACTATTTTGTATATGACAAATTGATGATAATGATGACGATGATTGAGAAGATGTTTCTAGATATCGAGACATAGCATTACAATTAGTAGGAGAAGCAGTTGTAGAACAAATGATTGAAGGAAAGGAAGCATTCGATTCTTGTAATAATTGACGTAATTCGTGTCTCGAAAATTTATGTTCGGTCGATATTTCTGTTGGTGGTGAGGAGACACAAGTTATTGGTGTTAATTGTCTATTGTCGTTTGGTTGATGGTTTGGTAAGATTTTTTCGAATAACGTTACTATTGATGAGGTGGTCATCGTGGAAGTTGTTTGCCAACCGGTAGTCAGATAAGTGGAATCGTATGATTCTTTCCTTCCACATTCCTGATTATTGACTTTCACTGATGAATTAGATTGTACTCTCATTTCATCATCATTCGTCGAATTGGAAAATGATAATAATTCTCCTTCTAATTGTGAAGATGATGATGATGATGGTGGTTGCGGTGGCGGTGGTGGTGGTAATGATTGGGGTGGGGGTGTAATAGTCGATGATGATTTTGATGATGATAATGATGATGAAGTTAAAGGAGATGAAGTAGCGTTTAAGATTGATGGACAAAAATTATCATTCATAAGAGTACTCGGATCAAATTTAGATAAACGACGTTGCAATTCATTATTCGTCGCTATCAAATGTTTAATTAGATTTACACCTTTTTGGAGGATCGATGCCTTACTCAACTTTTCACGATTCGTGTCATTTGGTAATAATTCTCTCAGTTTCTCAAAACCTTTGTTTATGCTCTGCATTCGCTTCCTCTCATTATGATTAGCAATTTCTCTCTTTTTCTTCCGATCTTCGATACTCTCACCATTTTCGACGATGGTCGGATAGATATTGGATGGATGAACGTTCATGATTGAATCGTGTGTCAAAGTATGACGTAGAACAGTTTCATTCGACGGTTTTTTATTGGAGAAATCATTGCATATTGAATTTCCATCCATCACAGAATTAGGTAATTCATGAACTGATATCGTTTCGAATGTTATCTGTCATTGGGAGAAGGAAAAAATGAAGGAGGACGATAAGTAATTAGAATTGGGCGCTGCACATATTCCATACGAATACTTAATTCCTGTAATATGACAAAGAAATAGAGACAACTGATAAATTTTAGCAGTTGCAGTAATTTTACCGAAATAATCATGCATGACATATCGATAAACAAGGAATGAATTCAACAAGAGGCATATGATATAAAAGAGAAGGAGGTTTAAATATAAGAAACTATAAATATGTTGTTATAGTTGGTGGGAAAAAAATTGATTATAAGACGACAAGATCAAAATCAAAGTAGAATTATGAGAATGTTATACAAAATTAACATAAAACGAACTTCTGTCAATTTTCGACTAATATTCACAGAAGGAAAGATGTTGAAGACATCTAATACGTAACTACTATCGAATACTTCACTGCCAACATCAATCTCATTTCATCAATTGGAAGGTAAAACTTTAATGAGTAAGTTAGATAAGTAACTTGTTAGATATATTTTCAAGATGTACCCAACTAGCTTTGTTAGTTATCGAGATGGATGTGGAAAACTAATAAAATAGAATAGATGATTGAATGGATCGAATTACATCGAATACATCATTGTAGAGATGTTGATAGTAAGGAATATGTGGATAGTTGAAAGGTTTCCTCCCAATTATTTTAGACGAAGGTTAAACAGATGCAACAGACAGCTGGTAATAATGGGTTTGATGAGAGGATGTCATTTTATTTTAAGAAGATTGTGCAGCTGCTTCAATTCTCCTTCGTTTTCTGATAGGAATCATATAGTGAACGAACACGATAAAGAATATCATCCATTCAATCGCCTCGTCGAATTCTCTTCTGTGAAGATGAAACATTTCCAATAATTAAAATTGGAAGAAGAAAAGGAAGGTCATTACCAGTGGAAATGTCGATATGATTAATGCAATCCAACAATACTTACACAACGACCATGCACAAAGGAATATTACCATAACAGATATTCGAAACGTGATTTCCTTAATTATTTTCCTTTCTTTCTTCCTCTTGACGATGGAAATCAAATATTTTCATCAACACATCACTCTTAATAATGTCTCTCTTATTGTATATGGTGTGTGACGCATACATATGAATTATTACAATATTATGCAACATCAGCAACAATTTTTAAAAATCAGTAGTTGCACTTATGTTTAATATCTAATTCGAAGGAAATAAATATATCAGAATTTGTATATTAAATTCATATAAACATCATCTTCTCTCAATTAGATCATAAAAAGAAGAAATGAATGAATAGATGAATGAATGAATAAAAATGGTGAAAATTGAATGAATGAAGTGGAATGATGAAAAATTAATTTTCATTTAAAATGAATACCATGACTATGATTACCTTAGATACTGGGAGAACTGTTGGATATGCCATTACATGATATCATTAGAATTATGATTAATTTAAAGAAGAAATGACAAAGGACAAAAATCGGCATATCTTATACAGACACTAGATCGACATGTTTATGAAAGTAAGGAAAAATATTTGATGGAAACGTCATCGGAATAAAAGGAGAATTATCAGAGAAAAGAAGGAAACAGAAGTTTAAGAAAAAAAATTGGTAAATCGTCACCATGATGAAACAATATTTAATTTCATGTAAAGTGAGTATAATAGTGTGTTGTACAATCGGAGAATTGTTGAATGTCGTTTTAAATTAATATGTTTCTACTTGCTGATCAAATGCATTTGACTGATAAGTGGAGCGCTAGTGGCCACTATATGTATATTCAGTGGAATGGACGGGAATAGAAATACGGATGGAGAATATACGATTTAGAAGTAAATGAATGAAGGAAAATAAATGGGGAAATGAACAATCGTGCGTAAGAAAGAGAGTGATAAAAGGGAAGGTAAGGAGAAATCGTATATGGAAAATGGTGAAGGACATCACATGATACGTTACAGTAAAATTTAACGAATGGTCAATCCTTTCACATTTATTTCCCCCTTTTTTCCTTCTGATAATGTTCAATGTTACGCCATCATTCTCTCTGTTATTCTTCGCCCTTTCATTCTCTTTCCATTCTGCTGAGAATTTGTTATCTCTCCAATTAATTGTTGCCTCTACACTGTGGAGGTTATTTGAACTGTTTTGGAAGAAATAAAGTTTGAAGGAAAAAATGATGTTGGAAATGATAATGTTGTCCACCTCCTATTAGGTACCCAAGTATCCCATGAGTCGATAATTGTTGTATACATGAAAATATACAGATGTCCAATTTCTTATTCGATGTTTAAGAGGAGAAATATAAGGGACCTCGTCTAGAATAAATTCGTATATATTTTCTTCAATCGTTATTTCATTACTGGTTATTCATCGAACTGGACCAAACTTGAATTGCTACGATTAGAACTCATTTTTTTAGAGAAAAAATCATTAACAATATTTTACTGTGACTATGGCGACATAAAGACGATTGTTCGTGATATAAAATAAAATAGTATTTATAACCAAGAAATTTGGAGATTGGAAAGTGGACTTATTTAAAACTATGATTCATTTCAGTTTCTAATCATATGATAAGTATGAAGCGTATACGTTAAAACAAAAAAATATGAGACGAGACCGTCCAACTGAACATGCCATATCTGATGGTAAAAGATCCAAGAAATGTAGCCCAAAGGGAGAAGCCTTCGTTAGTTCGTCTTGATCGTATACATTATGAATATTGTTTGATATTTTCTAGGACATACATATGTAGCAACTTCTTTTAGCTTCCTCATTCACGACATAGAAGAACGATAAATAAACTTGTGTTAAAGTAGGAAACTCACGACAGAATGAAGATTACTACTATAAGTTTTCGGTAGTAAAAAAACAGGATGAAGATAGGTCTAGTTTTCTCAATGTTTGAACATTCTTTGTATATATTGAGAGTCGAAGAAGAAAGAAAACCGATTAGGAGGAAGAAGGGAAATTTCTGTACATTGCATAACGAGTGTCCATAATCATTAGAAAGAAAAGATGATCATTGAAGGTGAAATAGGATGTAGAAAATAGCCAACATTCTGCCTTCTGTCCAACTATCATCCCACCCACCTCACTTCACCTTGATGTTAATCGATTTCATATAAATAATGTAGATGAATATTTATCTGAACTATAACTATCATCTGCATCAAACTGTTGCAGATGATGACAATACACGACCATCACAATGAGCATCACAAATAACTAATGAAGAAATCTAAAATATTTATTACGTCAACATACATAATGGAAGAACGATAGAAAGCTATTTTAAAACATAAGAATCATCAAGTCTCTCCTTATTGATATTATAGAATATTGGAATAGAAAGAAGGTTATTTTTTTGTTGGAAGAAAAAATGAGTTTGATGAAAATATATGCAGCATATTTTTCAGTTGTTTAGTTCGTTCAAGCTGGAATAGAAGTTACAAAACAAATTCCATCTGCAACGTTTACATTCTTACAGAATTGCGCCATTGCTTTGCACTTATAAAATTTACAGTCGATGTATCGCTTAAATTACTAATATCGAATTGATATTATCGATTAAATATAATTGGGATGAATTGAATGAAATTTCATGAAAATTCTCAAATGTCCAGATATGCTTGAAACATTACAGAGTATGACTTGGCAAATGAATCATATTGAAATGAAGTATGAAACTATTCCCCGTTGCTTGTTGTCATTATTTGTCAATGAGAATAATAGAAATAATTCTATAAAATGTTACTTCCTTTTTTCAATTATATCATCGCCATCACCAATGGACAGTGTTCTGTGATTTCTTTTCATTCCTCCGAAGTCTCTTTGTCGACGATATACTTGAAATATTTGGTTGCGTGCTTATATATCGTGTATGTGTGTACGTATAGTTAATGTAGTGACTGTATTATGTATGATATGTTAAGACTAAAGATAGTTAAGAACGTACACGTATATTGCGTATGACAAGTAGGAGCAATATGTATACAAATACATATGCCCCCTTGCCGACCGACGCATAGAGGACCTTCACTACTCTTCATATAACGTTATGAAGGACTCTTCTAAGCAATTAAGTAGAAGAAGGAGAAATGAAGATAATGAAGAATAACGAGAGAATTGTATAATAAAACGAAATTCTTTGTAAGAAGGGAAAACTGTTAAAATAATTGGGAAACGAATACAACTGGCAACCAGATGGCTCTCATACGGGTATTTCTCTATTTATATCGAATGATTATAGCCCATCTGTCGCTATGATCTTTTATTCATCTTCCTCTCATATTATTAATAGTAGTCATGATAACAAGAGGAATATTTAATTCTTTTTGGTAATTATTCCTTTTCATTATATCCAGAAGAATGTTTAGAAAACACAAATGAATCAATAAGAAATTTAACTGAAATTTGAGAGGAACATTCACTCCTTGAAAAGAACTCTCTGAACTCACAAATTTTATTGCGTGTCCACCATCATGTCATGCAGGAAGCATATGTCATTTACTTCTTCAATTACATAGCAATATCGATCTCGTTAATGTTCTCCAAAACCATTCTTCTTCGTGACGATGATGATTTATGAATATTGCTTATTCTTTCCAATAATCTTCATCGTCTTTCTCTCTCGTCATTCGATTATTCTGACTCCCAAACAATATTTCTCATATTACGCACAATATCAACAGCAATTATATATATATATATATATATATTTTAGTTATATAAGCGAGCAACTGTCTCCGGGTCAACTATTCAAGGTTCCAACATTATACAGTCACTGCACAACTGATATTATTTGACCATCATATGTAACATCTACATCGTTTCTCTCTTTGTCTCATTGTGATAGTGCTTTCTGTTTGACATGTTCATAGACGAAATATTTTCTCCCCTAATCTCACTACTTACACAATACGTACGACATAACAACTGTTTATCTTTTGAAATCGCTTTGTCCTCCATCTCAAACGACGGGACATTCCTTACCTATTATTATCAGATTAGTATATTATTATCCTATTATAATTAATTGATTTAATCATTGAATGATTGATAATATCAATTGATCATAACAACTTCATTGAATGAAATTCATAACAACTCAAATTGAAATTATCTACAAACATCTAAATATTATACTTATTTTAGACTCAAAATTAAATGAATCAATTTATTGAATATAAATTCTCCACCGTACAACGGCAAACATATTTTTTCATTTGGAAAATATTTGTTTGTTTTCTTTCCATGTCTCTCCTATTAGACATCAACTAAACTATCCAATAAGTACAGACGGAAAGATACGAAGCAAGAAAATGGAAAGAATTATTAATAATGAACTTTTATTCAAAAATTTTTTTATTTAATGTTTATTTTCCTTCGTCGAACTGGTTGGATGTCTAACTGATGTCTAGACTAATTTGTTTCTCCGTTCACCAAATTATGAATACCGCGTAAATAAGATGTAGGTAACGTAGTACAATGAGAACTATCGAAATCCATAACGTATTCATCCATTACCTTATAACTGAGGATAGTATTCTCGTCTACATTTGATGAATAAAGAAAAGATTTGAAGAAAACGAATAATAAAAGAAACTTGTTTGTAATTCTAGAGCATAAGGGAAATCTGTTGCTTGTCGTAAATCTTTCCATATTTTCTCATTCTTTGTTGTAGACAACCATCTTTGAACTTCTTCTTTACTTTTCATATCGTCTTTAATGGGACGATTCTGCCACATTAACAAGAAATTTGTCGTATTATTGAATATCGAAGGAAATCGATAATTTAACATATCGTCAACTAATGGATTAGTTTGATTAGCTGTTAACAATCCAGGTTTCAATGAGAGAATCTCATCACTAAGTCGTCGAATGAAAAATATCGGTCCTTTATAACTTGAATGAAAATTAAAATGAGATTATTAAAAATTAAGCGAAAAAAAAACCATATAAGTAATTCAGTATTATTCAAATTATAATATTGTCTGATTGCTTTGGTAACTATTTCTTTGAGATTGGGTGGCATCACTTGTAAGGCTAACGGTAAAATATCTTGAAAAGGAGCGTCTAATGTCAAAGAAGGAATTGCAGGATAAAAAGCGGCTGCATAAGATGCCAAATAGCCACCAATTGACCAAGATAAAATATGAATTTTCTCAATAGGAAATTCCAATTTGAAAAGTGCAAAATTCATTATGGAATCCATACTATTCCACAAATATTCCATTGTTGGAATGCCCTGAAAATTAAATTGAGATTTTCAACAAATACAAATGAATTAACTGTACTATCAGCGAAACCCGGATAATTGAATCCCAATATCGAGAATTGGGTGAGGAGAGCAGTATTGTTAAATATTCCTACTTCATAAAATCCCGAATTACCTTCGATACAAATCATCTATTAAAATTAAATTTGAAAACGGAAAATTTATTGAGAATCGAACTAAATGAGATCCCCGTGGAGAATCATTCCGTCGATCGACGAACATACAATCCAAATTAATTGGTTTTATTTTCTTTTCTGTGACTAGACATTCCTGAAATGTTTTCAATCGAAAGCGATTTGCTGATTCATTCGCCATTAAAATTGCCGTCCGATTTGCGATTATTTGAGAATCTGGAAAATTCCATAATAAATTTTATTTTTCTTTAATAAGAATTAACTGGCAACATAATTTGTCACTTTTAACGATCCTGGAAATATCATTCGTCTCCCAACAATATGTGCAATTAAATATCTGGAAATTTCATAAAACTTCTCTAATAATTTACAATAAATCCAACGAAATAATCGACTTATCTTGTGAGTTCTGTGCATGTAATTGGCATTTTGTTGATGGTATCCGATATCTTCAATAATTCTCATAAAAATCTTCTCATTAAATAATAAAAAAGAACTTTTTAATTCTCTCCATCGAAATATCGTTCACATCATCAGTATGTGGTTCGTATTTCATTTCATAATTATACGAACGAATTCGATTCTATAAAAAATTATGAAATTCTTCTTTCCAATTTAATTGAAACTTCAGTCGTTAGAAAATCACAATAATCTTTGTTGAGACATCTGAATAATCCTGAAATTGTTCCAGTTGATGATTAAGAATTTGAAAAATAAAAATTTTGAACCTTGAAGAATTGTAGCGAGTGTTTTAAGAGCACGAATCACAATGAAATATGAGCAAATTGAATCTGAAAAATATGAATTTTTTTAATCATTCTAATGAAAATTGAACTTCCGCCTTGAGTGGATAGATAACCGTCGGAAACATGTAGTACACCAATCATAAGAAATGATGGAAAAAGACTTACGTCTCTTACATATCGTTTGAAGAAAACTAATTAAGCAATTCAAAATAAAAATAATAAAAAAGTAAAATAAACGAATGAAATCTGTGTAGAATAAGATTAATGTTGCGAAATTGGTGAAGTAGAAGAGATCTGGTGATACCGAAACCATTTCTATTAAGAAAAGTCAATAATTCGTTAAGTTGAGAAGAAAGTTTTCTCTAACCTTTTAGAACCAAAATGGAATTGACAAACGAATAGAGTCGTATGGATGTCCGATCAAGAGAAGAGACCTTCGAGAAAATTAAAATTTTATACAATTTTCTTTAAAGTGGAAAACCATTCTGATGAAAGTGGATGTGATGGTCTCCCCGAACGACATGACATACGTCTTTTCATCCTTCCAAGATAAAGTACGGTCAACTAATCAAACTATTAATTGGGAACTTTATTTTTCGTAATTTTCGAATGGACGATCGGGCCTACCAAAAACTCTTTTATCAAATTCAACATTTCCGATTTAATTTAATCGAACCGAATCACTAACAAACGAGCATAGTTTCCCAAAATAAATATTAAAAGAAATTTAATTTAATCAATATCAATAGAAGGCCATCATCACGAAAGAGAAAATGTGGAAATTTTTAATTTTGAATGATAAGAAGGAATTTAAAAATTTTCAAATTTAGCTTAATTTGAAGTAAGGACAATTGCTTAAGAATTTGAAAAGGAATTAACAAGAAATAATAACTAAATAAAACTAAAATTTTAAATATTTTGTTTTCAAAATTTGTTTTCAAGCAAAACAATTTAAGAAATTTCATTCTAAAAATTATTTTCTACAATTTTTTTACATAGAAATATTTTCTGATTTTATCATAATACCTGGAAATTGATAATATGAGTGAAGTAAATAATAATTTATTTCTCGCATTATTCATCAGTAGCTTGAGAATAAAATGATTTATTGGAATTATGATGGAAATAGAAATACACTGAGAATGAAATAAAAGTTATGCGTGTGATGTTGGTGCCGTTGGAGAATCTTCACCGAGAAACGAGTGGAAGATTGAAATAGGAGAGAATTCTCAATAATAATTCAACGCATTGAATCACATGTGATTGGTGAGTCATTTAATATGGAGTAATAATTAGTGTCAATTGTTAAAATGATAATAGTCAATATATTTACGTAGACCAAATATATTACGTGTATTTATGTGTCTAGATTTTGATGGAATTAGAAGAAAAAAATAGAACATAATATTATGGGAGATACAAATATCATTATGCAAGCACAAAAACCTGACTCAAAGTCACCTGTGCTTGAACGCGATGGAGAAGATGATGATGAAGATGATAATGAATAAATATTTAGTAATTAAATATGAATTTACTTTAATAAATAATTTAAGATCTTTCTATCTTCGCTTCATTAAAACGATGGAATTTTAGAGAATATATAATCGGATTATATATTTCAATTTGACGAATAGATCTGCTCGACAATCCGCTTTATTTCGTGAGGATTCTGATAAAGTTTCTGGCCATCAATTGGAGAAATTTTCGATACATAGAGGCGAATCTTATTCATCCATTGTTGTTCGTCCATATCATTCAATCTCTTTCCTTTCATTACTGTCATGATCTTCTCACACAACAAATCAATCCAATGTTCATTCTTCACTTCATAACCGTTTGGAATGGGATTAACATTTCCTGATGGGAATGCTGGCATTAGAATTCCTGGTTGCGGTTGTTGATTGGATTGGATCGCAGCATTTATTTGTTGTGGTTGAGATGTTGGTGGCTGAGTCATTGGTTGGCCATGTGTCATAGGTTGGATATACATCATTGGTGCTCCATTATCTATTGATGGAAATTAAATGAAATTGAAGTAGGAAAAGAAATTAACAATTCCTTACACGGTTCGGATTTAGATGTGAGTGAACATAAGGAAAGTTCGAATGGAAGTTTGGTGGCTGTCCATTGTTGGGTTGTGTGCCTGTGGATTGTGGATGAACGGAACTGTTCGTCGTATATGAATTAGCGATTGGTGGACCTAAATATTTTGAATTATGTATTGATCTTGCTAATATTTTGTATTGGAAATAATTGAGATGAAAAAGTTTGTTTTGAAATAAAATAAAATAATAATAGAAATAATAGAAATTATAGAAAAGAAATAAATTAATTGATAAATAATTAAAAATAAAAAATAAATTACTAACTAATTAATCGATGAGGATACATGTAGTTGTGGAACATGTTTGGTGGAATAAAATTCGGGTACATAGAGAGCATGTTACCATTCGTTCCATTTGTATTAACATTGTTTGTCGGTTGTTCCGTAATTGCATTCGAATTGCGTTCATTCTCCAAATTATTTCCTGATGTCGTTCGTTTTCCATATAATTGTTCCTTTGATTGAGCTAATGCCACTTGGATGTCTTTATTCATAATTTGCAAATTGGGTTGATTCAAAACCAACGAGGCGACATCTTTGTCCGCAAACCGGACAAAACCGTAACCACGAGAAGTACCATCCGAAGCATAAACTACTTTCACCGATTCGACTTTTCCAAATTTCGAGAATTGTTCCTTTAAGATTTCTTTATTGACATTCGGATCCAATTTGCATACGTACAAATTGACACCATTATGTTGAACGTTTCGATCGTGACGGAAAACTTCAAATTTCTCTTTCAACATTTTCTCACGTTCTGCTTTCTTTTGAGCGGGACCAACATATAATTTCTTCTCTACAACATCGATTTGTCTCGGGTCATTATCATTCGATTCGATCGCATTATTCATCGCGTCACCACTTTCCTTATTGTTCACTTTACCATCATCACTCATCAGCTTTGCAGGAAAGGATATTTGAATTGGAGTATCATTCATTTCTTCCACTGCTTTAGCTGCCGATTCTGCATTTTGATAACAGACGAAACCGAAACCTTTTGATTTACCGTTAGAATCTTGTTCAACTTTCGCACTGATAATCGGACCAAATTTCCCAAATATCGATTTTAAATCATTCGATGTGTAATGATCATAGAAATTTTTGATATAAATATTATTGAAAGTTGAAGTCGTTCCTAAACGTTCACGTCTCTTCTCCCGATTTTCGAATGGACATAAACGAACACGTGATGAATCAATCACTTTTCCATCGACATTAGCGATCACTGATTTCGCAACATCTTCTGATTCGTAATGAATGAATCCATATCCTTTCGAATTACCCTTGTCATCCACCATTACTCGACAACTTAAAATTCTGCCAAATCGATTGAATGTATGATATATTTCCTTACTTGTCGTTTTTTTGGAAAGATTCTTTATGAAAATATTTCCCGCTCCTGATTTCCTCAACGTTGCATCTGATTGAGCCCACATAATTCTGATACATCGATTATTTAATCGTTCGAAATTACATTTTTCCATCGCAATTTCAGCTAGAAAAAGAGAATAATGAAAAATATTCCATGAGGAAGTTACTCACCTTCTGATACTTTCTCGAAATTAACAAATGCATATCCCAATGAATTCTTTGTATTACTATCGCGACATAGACGTACCGATTTGATCACACCGAATTTACCGAAAAGATTGAAAAGTTCAGCCTCCTGTATTCGATGATCCAAATTACCAACATACAGGGAGGCTGTTACTTTTCCATGGAGAGCGGAAGCAATGTTCGGTGGGATCATGTTATGTGCGGAGGATTCATGAGAATTTAACATTTGAGATGTTGGATTTGGATCATCGACGAGAGTGTTCGTTGTATCCTGTTCATCCGACGACGATTGTATCGAGTTCGCTAAATCATCAGTAACGTTGTGAGTGGAATCGTTGATGGAGTCGGGTCCATTTGTCGTGTCTTCTGTAGGAGATGATACCGATATGATCGCAGATTCGCTGACGCCGTCGCCAATGTCGTGCGATATCGGCGACATTCTACTCAATGTCGATGTCATGTCTGAAAAATAAGAAAAATAAAATGTTAATAAAGAAATGAAAGAAAGAGAAAAGAAAGGAAAGAAAGTATTGGAAGAGTAGCGATATAATGAGAAAGTAACAAGAAGAAAAGTAACTTTATGTTAGGAATTGTTAGATAAGAGATTTCATAAAGATACCAGAAGTGGTAGATCGCATAGAATGAAAGAAGGGGAAGAAAAATGAAGACGAGAAGTAATAGGTTGGAGGGAAGTGGAGATAATGGAGGATGAAATTTTTTTCTATTTTTCAAAATGAAATATAAAACTCGAAAAATCTTTTATTGCGCTACAGTTTTTATAGGCAAATGTCGATAAACATATTGAACGACTCAATTTCTTACACGTCAACTAGTAGACCTCGTACCGAAAGTTGATTCGTCAACCGTCGAAATTCTCAATTTGGAATTGATGATATTTTTATTTTTAAATTTTTCGATTCGTTCCTACTCCCTTCTCATCATTCCATTGTTGATTCGACTTTTTTTTTACTTTTTCATTTTAAATTGATTCCTCATTTTTCCCTTACTCTTTAATTTTATTCCCGTAAGAAATGATCAATTATAATTTCATATGATTGCATGAAGGTCAATAGTCGACTTCCTCTCAACTACCTCTTGGCAATTTCTTCTCAGCAATTTCTTCCTAGTACATCACAGGCACATTGACATCTTATTATAATTGATGATAAATCAATAGTTACAAATAAATTCTTTAAAAAATCCAACGTGACTTAATTATATACCTCTTCGTACATCTTCAAAAAAGAATAATATCATAAGGAATAAGAATAATCTGAATTACTCATAGGACATTTATGCATAGGAAAGGACCTAAGTACTTTCATTCTTTCTGTTAAACTAACTGACTGAGTGAATGACTGACAATGACACTTTGTTCCTAATAGAAAAACAGAAAACATGAAAACTTTACTATGCTACAGCTATTATTGCTTTTGTCGTCTTCGCCCTGATATTTCTGTCAAGGAAAAAACGTACAAAATAATCAGTAGGTCCACTCAAATAATCAATATTACTAAAGATACACATCTCCCCCACTACGACTGTATCATGTCAGATAAGTAATCTCGCACTGGAAATTAGTTACACATCTAATATTCTAAAAGAATCTTTAAAATAATGGAAGGAAATTGAGAGGAATTATTATACATAAACATGATATATATATATATATATGTATTCTTTCAGGATTCATATTAATAAATTGAGGTGTCTACACTACTCATCATGGGAATGTAAGAGAAAATTAATATATGAAAACTTTCATTATGTTTCCCCAATTCCTATTGGTTCGTATTACGTGATATTACATAACTTATTTCTTATTCATTCATGTAGTCGTGGAAAAATAACATTACATAATGTCAAATTAAAGTGTAATAAATAATTGTTTCTTGAAAGTAGGAAGATGTCGAACTTCCGTGTCTTCGTTTTGATACGATTCGAACACCTTATTCAACTTTACTAACAACAATTTCTAACTAAACTTACAGAACGATTGTGGTCATTTCAGTGCTGAATGCAAATGTCGAGGCGAATGTAAAAACAATACCAATTAAGCAAATATTCCTGTTAACCATGTGAAAAACGGGAGTGCACGAATTTAACTTAAATTTTAATAATAATTATAAATGAATATTTTAAAATTTTGAATTTATTCTCCGCTCATTAAGGTGTGTTGGGGGAGGAGTGAGGAAATTTCAAAGAGATAATTCTTTCAAATATTTCACATTGTTTATATCAGAGCAATTTATTAGATTATAACCAAAAAAAATTACAATGTTTTTCTTTTTCATGTGAATTATCAATTCCATAAAATTTCTTTCTCATGTAATCTAAAATTTCTCTTTGTGAATTATGGTGTGGCAAGAATAATGTATTTTCTTTCAACATTAATCTTTTAATAAATAAGAGAATTGTTTTACATGAATTGCTATTCTCCAATGCACACCTACGCATCTTCTTAACATATATCTTACATTATCAACAGACTCATTAATGCACGTATATATTTTGTGTGCATATAGAAATCCCATTTTACTCTAAATATATTCCAATTTATATTTATTTGTCTTTTCCCAATTTTACGTCGACTACTACGAACTACCATCACCGCTACCATAGAAGATTTTGGTTATCTGTATGTATTCCTCTGAAAAAGAAAAAGAAACAGAAGGAGAAATGATATATTAGGAGGAATAATAAGGAAGAAAATGAAAACTTTAAGCATTATATTTCAATCGCACACATACACCACTCCCACCCGCACACACACACACACACACACACACATACCCACACAGATATATTATCAGTTCTACCGGAACGAGTATCATTATTATCTTAAATTTGCTGAAAGTTTTCATCAATTTTCTCATCATCATTCCCGTTCATTTCCAGCCGAAATATTAAGAGAATTCCAGAAGAAAAATAAAGACATCTTTTTAAAAATTTAGTTCAACAATTCACTTAAATAAATTTATTATTTCTTTCTCTCCAATATTTACATTCGAATGTTTCTTAATTCACAAAAACAAAATTCCGCTTTCGTGATATTTCTCTTCATGTTCGACATACGAGTTAAATGAAAGAGACATGGATTTTATGTCGATTCTGGTAAATTGGGAAAGATGTCCCAATTATTCACAATATTTATTCATTGAATAATTGAGAGTGATCATTTCTGATATTCTTATGAGAAACGAATTAAATTCAATTCTTAAAAATCTTTATTGGTAATTCATTGAATCATTTAAGAATAAGTGAATTAAAAACGATTTGCTGATAAACAAATAGTCATGAAATTGTACTTGTTTCTATATTCCTACCTAATTCGAAGAATTGCCTTTAGAATCGACGTGAGTAAAATATATTAATAGTTTCACCCTTCTTAAAAGGATTTTATCAGTTGAATGAAATGGAATAAAAAAGGAGAAAAGAAAACATCGGAAATAATAAGAGTTTTCAAAAGGAATTTTCGTTGAATTAATAATAATAAATCTTAATTATACTTCAAATTTAACCATGTCATGCATTCATCCAACAATATTGCCCTTGAGAGAGAATGTGTAATATAAATAACAAAACATAGCCAATCCACTTCTCCGATTTCATTCTGATACAAATTCTTCCACATACTTCATTCAATTAACAATTATTCTAATACTTATCGTTGCAACTTATTGAAAATTCTCATTGAATCAAATCAACAATTTTTTTCTAATCGAATAAGAAAATTTCTAAAAAATAATCAGACAATTATGGATATCAAACGTTTCTTCTAATCATTTAGAAATGTTAAATGTACAACCAATCGACCAACGAATTATCCGTCTTTATCGTCGAGTAGATCGAACGAAACGAATCGAAACAGAAAACGAAATTTTCTTCTCCAATTTCTTACGTTTACAATTGATGAGATTAAAAAAGGATCACCAAACGGAATTGGCAAAAAATGAGAAAATCGTTCGATTAGTCCAACAATTGAACGAACAAAATTCCAATAAATTCTATCGAACTTTATCGCCATTTCCTAATTATATCCATCTAAAAGAACAACAATTATTGTTGAGTCAACCGAATAAAGCACAATCGAAGAATATATTATCATCAATGACGGATTATCGATTACAACGTAGACAGATAGTTGTACAACGATCAGCAGATCATAAACGAATGATGTTGGATAATTCGAGAAGTTCCGCTCGTCGTCAAAAGTCTTCTAGATGCCGAATAAAAACTCCACATTAAATGCACGTCAATCCAAAAAATTGCATGTTCAATGCACATTATTCTAAAAGTGCATTTTAAATGCACGTCATTGCTAAACTTTCGTACTATTTATTTGTATAATAATTTATTTCTGAATTTTAATGAGGACGATAAGGTGGAACTGGCGATCGATTACCGCGAAGAGTGTTAGGTGTGGTGTTGGAAGATTGATCACCATCGACCTTCTTTTTCCGATTAACATCTTTCCCGTCGTTGTCAACGTAATCTCCACAATCATTACGATGACGATCTCTTGAATGAACTGATGTTTCTAATGATTCTCTCAAATATTGAACGACGAGATTAATCGCTACATAATTTTCCGCACCTCTTGGAATGATAACATCTGCATATTTTTTTGTCTGAAATAAAAATGATGAAATTCTTATTTGTCTCGAGAATTAGTTTAACTGGTGAGCAGAATTCATCGAAAGCTGGTTTCACGTATTTCTGATATTGATGTAGAACATGTTCTAATGTTCGTCCGCGATCTTTCATGTCACGTCGAACTAAAATCATGAGAGAGAAAAAGAGAGAGAGAGAGAGAATATTTGTGTTTCGTGAATGAAGAACGAATGAAAAGTTTGAACCTCGTCGACTTAATCTCGTATCTGCATCGCTGTCCACAAAGATTTTTAGATCGTACATGGAACGTAATTCTTTTGGGAAGAAAACGAGAATTCCTTCCACTATTATTATTTTTATTGGAGGACGAATTGTCAATGGATCGATATCGATACTTCTGAAAAAATATGGAATTTTTTGAAAACATTCAACTACTAGAATGAGAACCTGGAATTAGTGGTGAAGTCATAAGTGGGAATAATAGTCGGTTTTCCATCACAAACATTTAATAAAGTTTTATGGAGTAACTCGAAATCGAATGCCACTGAAAGGAAGATTTAAGTGTGATTGAAATTGAGAAAAAGTGAACGAGGATGATCAAAATTAAAATTGCCGTTATTTGCTAATGCAGCTTCTTGTTCATTCAATTCTTTATAAAACGAATCGCCACAAATATAAGCGACGTTATTACTGACGCGAGCAGTGGCAATTCGATGATCTGATTCGACAGCGGAACAAATATCACCTCTACCACCATTGCCACGACGATTATTCGAGTTATTATTATTATTGGCCTTATTGGCACTAATGTTGTTTATCGTTAAGTTGTCAGTGTATCCAGTTAATTTCTCAATAATCTTCTTACAAACCGACGACTGACAATGAAAGAAGATGATGAGAAGGAAGTTAAAAATTAAAAATTGTTACTTTTCCGGAAGCCGTCCCTCCAGCCACACCGATGATAAACGGTCGTTTCATATTCATTGCGAACTATCAATCGATGAAGATAGAGGGAATGAATTTGATTTTCCCAAGATACAGTTCGATTGAAAAATATGGTACTATTCGTAATGGTTAGAAAAAAAAACCAGATAAATAAATATATTTTCTCAAATGTCTCCCTGAAATCTGAAGATAAGCTTCAAATTTAAATTAAATAAATTGATAGCTAAGAATTTGAAATCAAATTTATTATTCAAAAGTGAACACAGTTTACACTGATTGAGAATGGTGGGAAACTTTAAATTATTTACCAGAATATAATTAATAATAAATTATTCTTATTTATTATTAGTTGATTGATTTTGTTCGAGTTAATTTGCTTTTTGCATTCTCATTATAATGTCTCGTGGAAAAAGACGAGAAAAACACTTATAAATAATTGGAATTTTTTATACATATTACGATTGTGTTTTTTGTTCGTAGACATTTATAAATGATAGAATGATGAGAGTATGTATAAATGAATAACAATTAATCAAAGTACAGAAACGATTGTCGTATAAATAGACATTTAATTCTATCTTATTTTCCATTTGTCATCTTTAATTTTTATACAATTTATATAAAAAAAGAAGACGGACTTTCATGCCTATTTTCTTAATTGGATGAAGGAAGAAAATGCATTCGTCATATAATGAACAACAATTAACTGATGACAATTCATTTATAATTCGATCTCCCATTGACTTACACAACGAAGTGACGAACGAATATTTAACAATAAAGAATCGGAGATTACACCGATGGAAAGATGTTTTTGGAAGGGAATTGGAGGACGCGGACGATTCACAATTGTTAAATTTAAATGAGAAGAAATTGAAAGGATTTTGTCGAAAGGGAATTCCTAGTGAATATAGAACTAGAATTTGGATGAATTGCACCAAAGCTTCTCTCTATCTCAGACATCGAGAAGATGATTATCAGAGATTCTGCGATTCAATTTCAACAGGCAATCAACGTGTACTTGAATCAATTAAACTTGATTTGCCTCGAACTTTTCCAGATAATCAATATTTCGCTATCAAAGATGAAAATCCTACCCATCCCAATTACATCAAAGAGAAAACGCCCAGTTTCATCATCAATTCATCAACGACAATTGGAATTAATAAATCTAAGGATGAACATGATGATATTGATGGAAGAACGGATAGACTTGAAAATGTAAAAAATGATAAATTTCCATACAAATACGGAAATGTAAATAATCCGAATGATACTATGGTGGAAAAATTAGGAAGAATTCTCAATATATTCGCACAAGCGGAACCGGAAATTGGTTATTGTCAAGGAATGAATTTCATTGCTGCATTCGTCTTGTTGACGATGGAAAAATCGTCATATGATCAACAATTCTCACCAGAAGATAGACAACGTCGATCATTCTGGATGTTTTATGTATTTATTATGGAAGTGATGCCATTCGATTATTACACGTCATCAATGAGTGGGATTTTACGTGACGGAAAAGTTGCTGGCGAATTGATTGGCAATCGAATGCCACGTTTAGGTCAATTATCTAAATCACTTAGTGTCGATTGGACACTAATCGTCACTAAATGGTTAGTGTGTGCTTTCGCTGACGTATTACCATCAGAGACAACATATCGTATCTGGGATTCTTTAATATTAGAAGGCGATAAAATATTATTTCGGACAATTATTACACTTGTCAAAATTTCGGAGAAGGAAGCACGCACTGCTAGAAATATGATGCAATTCATTGAAATTGTGCGAAATGTGTATGATAAACGAGATATCGTTCATCCAACTAAATTTATTAATGTTTCAATTTTAATTTAATTAATTCCTTAATTAATTCCAATTCATTTCAGAGAATATTTCATGATCCAGGAAATTTGAGAAGAACTGAAATCGTGAAATTGAGAGAGAAGCATGATGTAACCAAATCAAAACTCTAAACCAATTTTTAAAGAGAATTTTAAAAATTTTTTTTAGGTTTTTAATTAAACTTCAATTTATTATATGCCGATTTTACATACATTTCATCAATTCCATTCAAATTCCGTAATTATTATTTTAGTCATTTTAATGAAATTTTACTTCGTCATGAACAACTCGCTATTTGAACAGTATCCTCCCTTTTTATTTTTTATTCAATTAAATTTATTCTTTTCAACGAATTAAAATTTATTCTGTTTTCTCAATTTCCTGAACGAAAAATATTAAATTTCCAAAAAAAATTCTACATTATTTTTCCATGTTTTTGTGTTTATTTGAATGGAATGAACAAATTGGAATTTCTTGTAAAATGAAATTTCATCAAAAATAATTTGATAATGAGAAATTTAAGTTGAGATTAGGAAATCCGTTAAATATATTTCGACGTTTTCTTATTTCTTCTTTTGCGCTTCTTCGAATTTCATTTTTTGCACTTTTTCCAGATGCTTCAAAACAAAACTTGCTTCCATCCATTTGCCTAAAAAATAATGAAATTTATGAAATTTTAATAAGTATGAAATTTTAACTCATCCAATCTTTTCGTCGATTGTGTTTTGATGAATCGTTTGAACAATTCTCTTTCATTTCAAAAACATGTGAGTTGTGTATACGTTGGGAATGGGATGATTTGTTGGACAATGGCATTTCCCTTGTGACGGTAGAGCGGAGCATGTAACTCATTGATTCATATTCACCGTCTGATTTTATACTATTATTCATTTTATCATTATTAAGATTTTTAGTATGATCTATCTCACTCTTTTTTTCCATAATTTTCTTATTCACCGGATATTGATCAATTTTATTCATATCATTCAATTCACATCGATAAATTGAAAGACTTAAATGATTTGCTGAATTTGGAATAACTTCTTGAGAACCAAATGTTACATGTCGTTCATGGGACCGTTGTCGGTGTGTTGTTGTTGCTCGTTTGTTACGGACACATTTACTAGTTTGACATCGTCTAGTATTTTCATCATTTCTTTTCAAAACTGATGAATGTTCCAATTGGATTTGTGCTGATTTAATTCGATGGAATGTATTCGAATTTTTTTGAGTCATTTCACTCCGATTATCTATGAAGAAAAAAAAGTTTTTAGTTTTCAGGTTTGAAAAAAAGAAAAACCATTTCTAAAAATAGTCATTCGTTCTCCTGTCGGTTGGGAGTTTGGTGATTTTCGGATTTGATTGATAACTTCATTCTTTTTATTTACACGATTGATCGGTGCACTTCGGACAATTGATGGATAACGTCCTCGATTTTTCTTCTTTTTCTGTTTAGAGTTCTGGAAATGATGAATGGTATGGACAACTGTCGGATATTTGGGAGTCTCTTTCTCCGTTCCATGATCGGCTAATTCATCTAATGACCGAACTTGTTGAACTTTCAATGGAAAATTATTATCAGGTGATGGAGGAATTGTACCGAATCCATGCATACGATTTCTTAAGTAATATTTGCGTAAAGCTTCATTCAATTCCTTTGACGATGAAGAAGAGAATCTTCCTCGATTTGTCTCATTTGAAGAATTAGATTGGAGTGAAGACTGTTTTTCCAAAAATGGATGATTTATTATCATTTGTCGATTGTCAATAATTGTATGAATCATTCCGTATGTCTATCCTTATGTCAATCAGTCAATGGAATGTTTAATTAAAGAAATTATCACTCAATTCTATAGAATGGTAAGTAATAGTTTCTTCTATTCACAATTATAAATATTCACTTCTATATTTGTGAGACTAAATAAAATATTTTGAAAAATTTTTTTTAGTTTTTTATCAGAAATTTCTTTTTTTTTTCTTGATAATTTTTCCGTTTCTTTTGTTTGTATATTTGCTTCCTTTATGTGAATAAGGTCCTTATATTGAGGGAAATTTTAGATCTAGGATTTCGTACGATTATTTATGAGAACGAACGACGATGGTGTTAGGTCAGTTGATTGACTATGAATGTCAATTGAATTGAAGTGATATAGTTTGAGCGCATGTTACAATTATACTCCATGAAAAAAATTACATAGAAACTTATCAAACATATCATAAATTCTCTACATTTATATTCTCGTGTTTTATTTTCTTCCGTTGTTATCGTTTTAATAATTACATATATTGACAGTTCACTACACATATTTTATAAGTGATGTATATTATAGTTACTCGTTGTCATGGAAACGAACACGATTCAAAATTTCCACTTTTCTTCCTTCTTTTCATAAAATATTTAGAATTTTCCTGACGCTATTTGTTAAATGAATTGAACGTACTTTATTGTACGTCTAACCAATTTGAAGGCATTAAAATTGAGAAAAGAGAGAATCATCTTCACATTAGATTTGGATGAAGAAAAAAAATCATAATATCCATTCTTATTCCACTAGTAATTCTAGCGGAAAATACCTTCAATTTTATTATCCAAAATCCCTTTTAGACTATAACCGTTTCTAATGGAGTATAATCTAATTCGATTTAATTTCATTTTTTTTTCATTTCACATTCTTTCAATTCAAGTCAAATTAAATTAAAATCATATGATGGTACTTCTTTGGACACCTGGGGACGAATGGTCTGATGAGTCGATAGTGCAAGTAGGTAATGAATTGGAACGTGGACCTATGCCTCACATATTGTACGAGAGTGTAATGACGAGGAATATTGTGTTATTATCTATTGTTATGTTGCTCGGAGGTCTACTAATCTCTCCATTACATTTGAAGAGAACTGAATATACAATTGCCTTCCTCTTTAATAGAAGACAATACTAGTAATACTCTGATGTCTGACTCTGACTGAATATTATATATTCCAATTTTCCCTATTCTTCATTTCTTAAACGATTATGATGATTCGTTTTTTTAAGATATTTATATATTTATTATAAGATTATAAGATATAGACCATAATACTTAAGAACTAGATAATGTATGTGCTCATTCATATTCTTCCGTCACATCGGACAGATATGAAATGTTATAAAATAATTCATTGAATAGTTAAAGGAACATTATTCGAATGAAACCTCATTGAAAAGTTCATTTCAATCAATTTTCTTCGTTCAGTAAATTAATAATTTATTAAACTATAAAATAATTTGAATAATGTTGGACGAAATATCATTTGTTTATTTTCATTTCTTCAATAGAATCGAATATGCTCTTCTTTTTTTGATTATCATTTAATTCAAAATTCTTTTGCAAATTACCGCAATGTCTACATCTGATTGACAATCGTTTTTCTAATAAAACTTCAAATTAATCTGAAGATGAATTATAGAAACTTTTAATTCGAATTTTAGACGACGATCCGATCAATAATTCTGAACACTTTTTGCAAAATAACCGTTTGGTTGGAGATGTCCTGTGGGGGAGTTGAAAATTGGGAATAAAAGGAAAAGATTAACATGCGATAAACGCGTTTCTCCTGAATGAACTTCAAATCTTTGTTCAAACTTCTTGAATATTCTTCGAATAGTTTTCTTTGTTTTTCATTCGTCTCGTCTTGTGCCTCCTCTCTCATCCACACCGATAACTTAATAAATTTATTATCAAATTCAATTTACTGAAAGTACTAACATTAAATAAATATTTACAACGCAACACGGCAGCATCTACATTTTTTGAGCGAAATATTTTAGTTTCTTTCGGCACTTCAAATTTCTTTTTCTTTCCCATCGAATTATTGGCACGTGATCGAAACTTTTAAAACGCTTAAAATTTGAGATATTTTCGTTGCGGTCAATTGAATCCCAATGTTTTGTATGAAGAATTACGAAATATAATGCTTAAATTATTTTGATTTCGAAATTTCTTTTCATATTTCAGTGCATCTGGACATGTTTTTTTTATAATTTTTATTTATAAATAGAATTTCATTATTCAATCCGTTATTTCAATTGGATTGAACATAAAATTTCAATTTTTCAATAAATTTGCAATGAAATCTTTAAATGGTTTCATTGTCGATAGAACTAAAGTATTCATCATTAAACGTCATTGAAAATGGTTGATTTATTAAATAATTTATTATCGAGTTCTAAGCGAATGAAATTGTAGAGGATGCAAATTGAGACTTACGAGTTAAATTATTATCATTTAATGGCAAATGAATATTCGATTAGTATACATAAATAATGCAAATAATTTCGATTCGTTGAAGGTATTACCAATATTAATATATATTTAAAAAATAATAAAAATATTTTGTTTTAACCGAAAAAAAGAATTTGAATGTAAAGTGAACGAATAAAGTGAGCACATTTATCATTGACATGAGAGATATTACGTCATAAGATTATCGAGTCAATGAAAAGTGAATGAAGAGTGAAGCTCATAATCTGAATTGAAGAGTTTGTTATTAGTTAAGGTGAATTAGTGGAAAAATGATTTTAATCTCACTTCCTTACTAGCAAAATATTATATTACATTTGTTATTTTATTATTTCGATGGGCACACGTTGTATTAAAAACAGTAACATTATATGAACAACCGATGAAGAGACTTCTAATAATTTTCACAATCAGTTTAATTTAATTCTTTAAAATCTCATTATTATTGTTCCAAATAGTTTTCTCCTCTTGTCATTCGGTAGAACAAGTCAACGATACTCTAAAAAGTTTTTCCTTAAACTCCATTCCAAATTAATTTCATTTCGTTCTAGATAATGACTATTTAAATTTAGTTGAAAAAAAGAATATTTCAGTTAGCATTCTTTCAAAAACAAATCAATCATACCCTCTCACCAATACCACCAATAATTTAATAAAAGATGGAAACCTTACACTAATCCATATCAACTCCACGAAAGAAAATGTCAGTGTTAGTGATACGTACAATTCATCGAATAATTTATCAATCTCGTTAAATTTGAGAAATATTTCAAATGTTTCAACCAACAATACCACAATAATAAGTACAATTAAACCTGATAATGTGACGAATAAGAATATTTCACTTAATTTTACTTTGTCTAATAATAATGCTACAAAAATTGAGTTAGTCAAGTCAATTAATACAACGAACATTCCTCCAGTGGTTCCACCTCGTAAAACTACTCCAAGAATGGAAAAGAAAAATGAATTGGCTAAATTAGAATCTGGAAAGAATAATAATGAAGATTGGAATCTCTTTTCCACCAGTAAACAGTCAAAAATTGTTGATAATATGAACAACAATATTAAGGAAGTTGATGACGATGATGACGACGACGATGATGATGATGATGATGATGATGATGATGATGATGATGACGACGATGACAAAGACAAAGATGAAGACAAGGATAAAGAAGATCAATTAGATAAAAATATTATTTACTTGAAAAAAACGACTAACTCAAATTTGAAATTTGAGAAGGAGGAAAAAGAGAACGGGAAACCTATCGAAATAACGAAGAAAGACAAGATTAAGGACTCAGTTTTTGTTTATTCGCAGAAGAAATATAACGAAGAACCAACGGTCGGATTCTCCATGTTAAAATGGACATTATTTCTCATCGTCGTCACATATGTCTGTTACTTGTTATATGTCAAACGCAGAAAAGTTATTTTTTTTTCAAATTATTTTTCTCAACTTCTTTCTCCATTTCAGATACGATCAATTGTTCATAATAGTCGTGGAAATTATCAGCGTTTAAATAACGTCTAATTTTATATGATACTTCCTGAGTAAATTCTCTTAGAATTATTCAGATCTTTTATTAATCGCCTATCATTTCTCCTTTTCTCATTCTACCGTCCATTCTTATCTTCTTTAATCCTGTTACATTTTTATTTCAAAATAAACTAAATTTTATTTTCGAATTATTCCAAGAAAACAATTTCTATCTAAAGTGTTTGTAGAGAAATCCATTCCAAATTATTCGATTGGCATCAACAAACTTTCCAATTCCTTATCAGATGATACTCCGCGAATAAATTCCTGTACGTTCAACTTCTTATTGGAATCGGCATCCATAATCTTGAAAATTTCTTCAACTCGATTCTTCGCCGATTTCGATCCTTTCTGACTCTCGCCCGACAAGTCCAAAATTGCCTTAACTACTTTCGTCATTTCTTTCTTGTCGATGAATCCGTCGTCGTTACAATCGTGGATTTTGAAACCGAAACGTAATTTTTCTTGTGATGATCCAGTCGTGTTCATTGCGATGGATGTGAGAAATTCAGTAAAATCTAAAGGGAATTATCAAATTCGTTTAATTATTGAGAAGACTAAACCGATTTTACCAGAATTGTCACCATCAAATGCTCCAAAGACTAAAGCTGAAACTTTATCAACTTTGGAACTCGGATAAAAATCTCGATAGGCTTTAATGAATGATTTTTTGGTGAGAAAACCGCCCGGATTCTCATTAATGAATTGAATGTACCATTCTCTCACTTCACTGACGGATTTGCCTGTGTTCTTGGCAAGAAAATCAATTTCTTCGTTAGAAAGTGTGTGTTGTTTCGATGATTTGCCACCCATAATTCCTAATAGTACCACAAAAAAATAATTCTGAAATTGTTGAATGAAGAGTTGCGAAGTAAAAATGGAGGAAACTGTTCGTTCTTATATAGAATTCTTATTTTATTTAAACAAAGAACATTATGTACAATGATTAATAATTGATAATCGGAAGGTCAGTTCTAATTAGAGTATGACGAATTTATGTTACTTTTATTTTAACGTCGACAATCGACGTCGAGGGAAACGTCGTTGTGAAAAGAGAAACGAGATGGATCAAATGTCCTTCGTTTAAATTTATGTCAATAATTATTCATCTTTATTTAAGAAAAAAATATATGAAAAACATTCATAATTCACTTCTCGTACCGTCATTAGAAATACATTGACAAGCCTCAGCTTGCGCGTCCAAATAAGCGGGACATCCTAACAACATCGTTCCCTGATGAATCATCTGTGTCAATCCGTAACAATCTGGAAGTGAATGGGAATTGATAAAAGGAATTAGAAATTTGCCGAAAATAGTTTGTGAGATATATGACGATATTAATTCGATTAGTTGATCCCAAATGCCATCACGACGGAATGGGAACCATTTTAACGCTAATGCACTCACATAAATTGAAGTTTCACGAACTGAAAAAGAAGAAAAAGAAGTTCAAACAAAATTTTTTAAACTATCCACCAAATTTAAAGCAGATAAAGAATGAGGGAAAAAAGCAGAGATAAAAATCAGTGACAAAAAAAATTTCACACAATTTCTCTGAACTGAATTTTTTACCTTTAACTTCCTTTCCTATTATTAAACATTTACGATCCATACACTGCTTGAATAATTTATCACATTGTTTCTTTGTCTTCTCGCAGTCACTGTAACAATAGTCATGTTCATCACAACATTTCTCTATCTCTGAATGTGTTTGAAGCTAGATCGTCAACATGAGATGATGTTTGGGACAAATAAGAATAACTTTCATTCCTTTCACTCCACATCCATTAGTATGTGCTACATAATCTGGTTTACTGTATCGACGTCCTTTTTTAAATGAAAAGTTATTGTGCAACCAAGCAGAAATGGTGAGTAAACCGTTGCAAAACTTGCATACCTTCTTCGTTGAAAATTCACTCACTAAAGTTGACCATATGAGAATGGCAAACGAAAAGTGAAATACTTTCACGAACTTCATTTCCTTTCAATTCGATTAAGTTGATCATTCAAATATGATTGTAAGATTTCATTAAAGTTCAATTTTTGTTTGTGTCAGTACTCATGATGTGACAATCTATATTAAATTTTCATCGAAGCCATTAATTCATTAAAAATTATCTTTTTGATCGACATATAAATAAAAATTGAAAGTAATAAAAATCATTATATTATTATTATTATTATTTATTATCAAAATTCCCGTTGGGATAAATTAGAAAAAATATTAAACAACTTCCGGTCCTCACCAATGTTGATCAAGTGGTGCAAGTCGATAAGAGTTTCTTGATTAATCGGAGAAGACGTGACGGGATTATATGGATTATATATACTATGCTACCGATCAATAATTATTTACCCACATCATTTATTACCAACTTTACATTATTTACAATATTGTTAGTTAATCATATATGCTACCATAAACTTACAGTATCATTGATAATTAGATATCAAAAAAAATATATAAGTATAGCCAAAAAATTTAAAAGTTGACTTACAAGTTTTAAGTTCTGAAACATTTGATGAGGTTTGATTTTGAAAAAGATGAGCTATAAATTTTGTGAAAAGTATTCGAAAGTTATTAGTAATTTAGAAATTGATAATCTTTTAAACAAATAATTTAATTTCATCTAATTGAAATGAGGGCCTTATTAGTGAAATACATGATCATTTTCTGATGCGTTTTCTTCGGTTGTTAAGAAACTTAAATAAATATGTTCCTTGTTCCAATAGACAATTTTGTGTCAGTTCTATCCATCTTAATGATGATTTGAATAAGAAGAACAAATTAGAAGTGATCGGAAAGGAATTGCCTATAATTTGGAGGAATTACAAAGATCTTATTCGATTCGATCGTCCGACAGGAACTTATTTATTATGGTTACCTTCGTCATTTGCTATCGGTTTATGTTCAAATGTACAAGAACTTCCCGATCTTTATATGATGTCAATATTTGGAATAGGATCTTTTCTTATGAGAAGCGGAGGTTGTATAATAAATGATATTCATGACAGAAAAATCGACGGTAAAGTGGAGAGAACATCAAATCGTCCGATAGCTTCTAATCGGATAAGTGTGAGATTGGCATCAATTTATCTTTTGTCAAATATCATTTTATCTGGCTCTCTCATTCTCTTCGATTTCAATCTTCTTTCTATTCAATTATGTGTGGCAATTTTGCCTTTCGTTTTTACTTATCCTCTCGCCAAACGATGCACATTCCTCCCACAACTCTATCTCGGTCTCACTTACAATTGGAGTTCAGTCGTCGCTTATGGAACTTGTATGAATCATTTAGTTCCATCAGTTATTCTTCCGCTATATATCTCCTGCATTTTCTGGACATTATTCTACGATACGGGATATGCATTTCAAGATATCAAAGATGATGAGAAGATCGGGGTAAAATCATTAGCAAGATTATTGAAACGATTTCAGAAGGAGAAGGTGATTCTTTCCATTTTTCTCTTATCGTCAATCTCATCATTAGCTGTCATTCCTATGATGAATCCTGATATTTTCCAATCGAATAAAATTTTTTATATGGGATTAATTTCCTCGACAATTTATGGAATGAATTTATTGAGAAATTTAAATTTATATGATGATCGAAAATCGGGAGGAGTTTTCTTCGAAAGAAATGTCCGTTTTGGTCTACTCATCTTATCGTCCATAATTCTAGCGAAATATTTAGATTTCTAATAATTATTTGTAATAAATTTCTTTTTATTTTCCTAATAGAATTTTACTCATTAATCAATTCTCAATTAAGGGAAATGAAAGAGAAGAAATGTCAGATAATACAGAAATGAATATTAATGGAGAAAATAATGATCTATTAGTTAGCGACATTCTACAACGACTCATTGGACAGAATCATAAGAGACAAATGTTCGTCAACCCTCAATGTGGAGCGTTCCATCAAGCACCTCCACCGGAACAAGCAAGAATACAAAAGTTAATGGACAGTTGTTCCGCCAAGATGGTCATTAGTGGAGTTGGGGGAGTTGGCCTTGGTGCCATCTTTGGTATCTTTACAGCAAGTATTGATCCAATGTCAACCATCACTCCTGCTGGACAAATAAAGCCACCTACGACCAAACAAGTATTCTTCGAAATGAAGAATCGGTCGATCTCGTACGCAAAGAACTTCGCCGTTCTCGGCATCATTTTCTCCGGAATTGAATGTAACATCGAGAGTTATCGAGGTAAACAAGATATCTGGAACGGAACGTATGCCGGTGCAGCGACCGGAGGTATTTTAGGATTTCGAGCAGGTGTTAAAGCTGGCATTTATGGAACTATCGGATTTGCCGGTTTCTCTTATTTAATCGAATTATTTTTAAATCATTAATTATTTCAAAAAAAAGACATAAAAATAATGTAAAGATTTTTTTTACCAAACATTCTTTAAATCATCAAATATTGTTATGATAAGAAATGATTGATCATTGAGGGAATTTATCGAGGAAGTTCAATAATTTTTATGGGAGAATAATAAGAAAATTTGTAGGAGGAATAAATCTTTTGCTTAATATCATGGACTGGAACTAATGGTGTTTTCTTCTCTTATTCTGTTGAATAATAATTGTTTAATAGAATCGTTTGTATATGCAGTTTGTTTTTGTTGATGGACATCGGGTATCGAATATGTTCATGGAAGAATATTGAAGACATATGGCGGCGTATCACGTTCTCTTTTATCACTTACATCATTTCAACACTTCATTCCTGTTGCCTAACTAAGTCTACTGTTTAATTGAAAACAATTAGAAAGAAATATTTATATATATGTATATATATTGGCTGGAGGACAGATGTGCTAACATGATTGTGTAATGTTTGATAAAAGTTGGAGGAATAAGGTATTAGGTATTATCTAAAATCTGTTAAGAAAAGAAACAGGAAAAGTATTCACAGAATAATGGTGAATGGAGCAATTCGTATTGAACTTTCATAAAATTTATTGTATTCCGTTTTATGTATCTGTTATCAAGATGATAGAATAAGAGGAGATAACTAGTTGTTGAGTTGTAAAATACGTTCGTTGCATTATCACGAGAATGTCGAACATTTAGTTATAATTGTACGTTATCGTGTGAAGATGTTCATTTCGTGAATTAAAAGTCAATATCTCTACAACTAGCTTGTTTACTTTCAATCTCCTTAACATTATCTCTCATCTTTCTACATATTCCGTTTAATATAATTTCTCCAAAAAAGAAATTAGGCAAAAGAATAACAAACTAGTTGGTGAAAACTCATTTAATTCAATTCAGATTTATTTATTTAAATTTCTATTGAACCTTATTTCTCATAAATATTACGTTGAATTATACTTCAAATGGCTTCCGCTGCAAATAAAATTCTACTGAGAGATGATAAATTCGACGGGAATTTCATTGTTGAAGCACTCTCTGAACTGGTTGGAACTTCAATTCTGGCATGTGTGGCTACTTTTGGAAATCACTTAGGTGTCGCTGGGCCAATTGTTGTCGGATTAACATTATTGGTTCTAGTAACTGTGTTCGGTGGCCTTGGTGGGGCTCATGTCAATCCAGCTGTTAGTATAGCAGCCTTGGTAGCTCAACGTATCAGCGTAGTTCGTTGTGGTATATATATCCTGATGCAAATTGTTGGTTCGTTCATTGGTGGTGGGTTAGCGCGTGGCTTGAATTCGGCCGGTCCATTTCCACCGGGTGTTGTTAATACAAAAGGACAAGCGTTTGCAGGTGAAATGATTGGAACATTTATCTTAGTTATGACCGTTTTGATGGTAACTCATGAGCGTTTTGGTAATAAATATGGTGGAACTGCACCTATCCTGATAGGTATGAGTTTAGCCGTAGGCGCATCGGTGGCGGTTATTTGAAATTTCTTGTCAACTTAATTTAATTCTTCTTCTTTACTCTATCATATCTCAGGCTTCAGTTAGTGGCGGTTGTTTAAATTTTGCAGTTTATTTAGGACCGACAATTGTTGCTCGTAATGATTTCTCAAACTTCTGGGTTCCCTTCTTATTTCTTCAATTATTTCTTCAATTATTTCAAATAATTTTCTTATAATAGATCTATTTGGTTGCTCCAATTGCCGGCGGTTGTTTAGCAGCAGTTTTATCCTACCTATGGAACATTCATAAGAAGGATGACGCCTCAATCATAACAGCTGATCAAACGTAATTACATTAATAATTCAACGATTATCTATTTATTTATTTTAATTTGTTGCTTAAAATCCCTTTGGGGTTATTCACAAATATAATTGGCCAACAAATTATAAGAATTATCTTTATATAGGGTCAATGATTTAGGAGAAATTAACGCGCAATCAGGTATGAAATTGAACGAAATTATTGAGACTACTACACCACCACCACCACCACCACCAAAATCATCATTTCCCGAAGTAGACATTTTATAGTTATGAAAAAATCAAACTAGATCACTTTCCTTTTTATTTTACTAAACGATTTACAATTCGATTGTAAGACGATAACTAACTATTGAATAAAAACTTTTCTTTTAATAGAAGAATTATAGTAAAATGTTGAATATAAATACTGATAGAAATGATTTTATTGTAAGTTCAACCTTATCTAACGAATATATTAAAAGATTATTTCCCGAAAGTAGTATTTGAGAGAAGTATCTCATCCAAGGATTCAAGAACGTTATGACAAGATATATTATGACGTTATATTCAAGAAAAGTTTAACAATTATCTGGATTCTGCTCTAAAGCGTAAATTAATTAGTAGTAGATTAAACTGATTCATAAAAATTCATTTTATTCAATTCAGATTTATTTATTTAAATTTCTATTGAGTCTTATTTTTCATAAATATTACGTAGAATTATATTCGAAATGGCAAGTGCTATTCATAGAATTCTTTTAGGAGATGTTAAATGTGATTTGAATTTCTTTGTTGAGGCATTCTCTGAAATGATCGGTACTTCAATATTGACATGTGTGGCCACTCATGGCAATCACTTAGGTGCCGCTGGCCCAATTATTGTTGGACTAGCATTATTGGTTATTGTATCTATATTTGGTGGTATTGGTGGTGCTCATGTCAATCCAGCAGTTAGTTTAGCAGCCTTCGTAGCTCAACGGGTCAGTCTATTGCGCTGCAGCATCTATATTGTAATGCAAATTGCCGGTTCTTTTATTGGTGGCGGTTTAGCCCTTTCACTAAACTCAGCTGGACCTTTTCCGCCCATTGTTGCCAGTTCAAAAACAACTGCATTCGTAGGTGAATTTATTGGAACATTTATCTTAGTTTTGACCGTTTTAATGGTAACGCATGAACGTTTTGGCAGTAAATATGGTGGTACTGCCCCTATTCTAATTGGTATCAGTTTAGCTGTAGGAGCATCCCTCGCGGTTTTTCGAAATTTTATCTTAATTCTCTGTCTAATCTTTTCACATTATCATATCTCAGGGTTCAGTTAGTGGTGGTTGTTTAAATTTTGCGGTTTATATTGGACCGACAATTATAGCTCGTAAAGACTTTACATCTCTTTGGGTTTTCTTCTAATTTCTTCAATTATTTTCAAATTTTTTTTTTCCTTTTAATAGATCTACTTGGTTGCTCCAATTTCTGGTGGTTGTTTTGCAGCAGCCTTATCCTATGCGTGGAACATACATAAAAAAGACAATTCATCCATCGCAACATTTGATAATACGTAATCATATCAACAATTTAAGCTATATTTACCTTTTTTATTACTGGTTTAAAGTGAAATGATAAAGTACTCTGAGGTCAATTCAGTTCTTCTCATCTGCTATTCTACTATTCTTTATTGTTGCTTTTTATGAATAAACTATATCTTCTTTTATCATCTCATTATTACCACTCTCCCCTCACTATTACTTAGACACTCTCCGAAGTCACCGCAGTTTTATCTGCTTTTGTTTATCTCGAGGGAACTTTATCTATATTTGTTATTACGTATATTTCAAGAAATGCTTTGGAGGAAAACCTAAAAAATGCACATTATAATTTCATCGATAAAATCATTCATATTGATCCAAACTTCCTGAAATTTTTCAAGTAGGTTAACATTTAATAAGTTATTCGTCTTACATATTTCCTTCAAAAATATATGCACTTAAAGATGCTCAAAGACAAGCTCAAAGCTCAATATAACTTCACTAATTTTGAAAATTTGAACACTGAATTGTTCAAACGTGGTGATTTCAATAAACCAAACCACGACTTAAAATAATTTACGGTTGATAGGGAAAAGTAAAAATACCACTTTTAAAAAATGCTCGATAATTATTTCACTTTTTGTTGAAAAATTTTTGTTCACTAATACAGTTGAATTCTATGAATCTACTCTAATACTGTTTTTCTATTAATTTCATTTCACCAGCAACCTAAGAAAGTAATCACTAATCAGCTGTAAAATGAGTTCTCTTCTTTTCTTTTTAGTTTTCCTCAAGATGATTTTATTTTGAAACAAAATAAAAATATACGTAAACTGATGGATCATCTATCAACACAATATAGTCATATATGACTATATTTATTCTGATATCATATCTGATATATATATTTTATAGTCATATAGTTATATACTATTGATATATATATACTACATATATAGTATAATCTATTGGTCATAAATTAAGATATCTTCGAATTAAGGTAACACAATTTACAAAATAACTAGAGAAACTTTATTTTCAACTTGACATTGAATATAAATAATAATATCATGATGAAGAAAGAAATGATTGTGTATTGATATAATTTATAAAATAAAATTTGCTTTAGCATAACTGTATATAAAAATTAGCATAAGATAAATTAAAGAAAATAAATTTAAAGTTCGAACTCATTTCAATTAATTCTTTTCGCGTTCATCATCCTCATTATATATATCCAATATCTCCATTATTGACATATATTAATTTCTCCTTCAATATTGGAAGATCAGTATTGACAACTGTCAGATAAATGTAATGTATAATCGAATGTTAATAAAAGATGATGAACAGCTTTTGTCACATTCTCTATATCGAGATCACTCTCCAAAATCTTCCAAGATCGATTGCGAAATAAATGAGGAGCATGATACTCTTTATCACAATGTGCAAATAACGAATAAGATAACAATCGAGTAATGATGATAAATAATTTAGGATCATCAACCATCAACTCTTCGTAAGCGATGTTTAAATATTGACGACATAATGTGAAGAAAATACTCGTTTCTTTCTCAGTTGATTTGTGTATAAGTTTGATGAAATTGTGAGATATTTCATTCCGATTCATATGTGAAAGTGAATCAGAATTGAAGGAACTGATTAAATAACTTTCACGTCTCGATTCTACCGATGAGAAATTTTGATAATTGAAATTCCCGAAAGATTCCAACAATTTCAAACATAAACTAATTTTTATTTCATTTTCATTTTGGGCAATTGGTGACATTGTTGTTACTGTTCCCGTCGTTGTTAATGGTAATGGTTGTTGTAGTTGTTGTTGTTGTATTGATGGTGAATGATCAATGGAATGAGAAATTGAACCATTCCGATTATTCCAAATTTGATGAATTGACATTTTTAAAAATTGCCAATAAGTCGATTGTCTCGTTTCCTTCATAAATTTATCATATTCGTCTTTCGAACAACTTTTACTCGACATCGTTACCAACCACAACATAATAAAAATGAATAAAGTTTGCATCGGATAATTTAATTGACAATCCTCCTCGTCATCCAAATAGATTTGTTTCATTATTTTATTCATTATTGATTTCGTATAATAATCTTCGACCGCTGCCAATTTCCATATCTTTTTGTCTAACAATTTATTCAAAAGTTTCATGATGATATTCTTTTGTAACCAGTTTGTATGAATCTTTTTCAATCGATTATTCTCGATCGAATTCACATCCATCTCAATATATTTGACAAATTCATCTTTCCCCAAATCTTGATAATAATAATATTCCAATACTAACAATTCGGGAAGGGACAAAGTGAGAAATGTTCGTTTTAAACTTCCATCCAACGTCACAAATTCGTCGCCTTCTAATCCGAAATTTATCAAGAAATTTACCGACAATTTAGGAAGATATTCCAAATTTTTATCCGTTTCCATTCCTTTCTTTTTCTGATATTGGAAATTATTCAGAATTGACATTAAATTAACATGAGGATAAAAAAGAAATATTTGTTTTTGATGACTCTTCAATAATCCACTGGAACTTATATAACTCTGTTTTTCGATTAAGAGAATTGATAAAATTTGTTCATTTTCATAAATTTCTTCATCGTTTTCTAATTTTTGTTTCTTCTTCAATTTACCACATTTCACCAGAAAGAACGATGTTTCATCAATTATATGCACACGAATTTGATGATGAATTAAGAAACTGCGAGATTTTTCCAATAATTTCTTCTCATAAATTAGAATGAGGAAATTGAGAAATGATTGTTTTGAGCGACCGTTCTCAATATTCGGACGACCAAACAACGTTGTAATGAGATAAGATGAAACACATTTCAATCCATTTAACATTTCCCAATGATTGTTTGTTGGGGGAACAATGATGGAGAGATGATCACTAAAATTTCTCATATTACCCAAACCGATGAAAGTTTCATCTTTTAATTTATCGAATAAATGTTGATCATATTGATAAATTTCAAATGGGAAGAGAGCGAACGTCAAATCTTTCTTTCCAATATCTCCATTATTGACAATATCCAAAATTATTAATTGTTCATCGAATGAAGGATCATGGAATAGTTTCAATCCATTAACCTGAATATCACGATCTTTGATGAGAAGAGGAAAATTCTTTTCGATATTCTTCATACATTTTTTCAGTTTTTTCTCATTCTCTAAACTTTCTTCAAATTCTGTCCAGATTCCATTGTTGGCCGCATAGAAAGTAGAGACTTGTTTCACTACTTGACGATTTTTCATCGATTCGAACGACTGTGAAACCGACCACAAATCCTTCCCCATACCGAGATCGATCGTTTTAACAATTTTCAAATTGTTGTTACTTCGTTGACGTTTAGATGATGGTGTGGAATTGGATGAATAACTCCGTCTACGAAATGTTAAGTTGAAAATTGCGAAAACCGGTTTGTGATCGGAAATTATGATTTCTTGAATGGACGAATATTTGAGAACGGATATACGGAATTTTCTATTAAACCGATGTGACGTTTTGTAGAGAATTCGATCAGTCCAAGCAGGTATCCTCTGTTTTTCACTCGTGTCAAATTTACAGACTGTCGATTTGTTGTAACGATAAGTGGGAAGGAAAATTTTCATATCATCCATCTCTTTCAATTGATTATTAACTAATTTATCCAAATGTTTATTCGTTTTCCTCAATTTCTTCCTTATATAATTTTCATCATAATTAGTTAAATTTATTAATGGGAATTCTTCACGAAAACCACTTAACAATTTCCTTTCACGACGTTCGATATTCAATTGATCATATGATTGGAATAAGAAAGCAATTGATAATTGTAATTGGATAGAACAATTATTCATCAAATAAGATTTTTCTAATAAATTAATAATTGATTTCCTTTCCAATAATCGATGAGGTTCCAATCGATAATTGAGATCACCAAAGAAAAATATCAAATCGAAATCAGTTAATGTTAAAGTTCTTATAAGATTATGATCTGATGATTCGATTGGGAATTTCGTTTGTTGCAGAATATTTTTCGCGTCTTCATTACGTCGACTCACCATTTCTACATGTGCCGCCATATGAGTATTAATGAAACAATATTTCAAATTATCGATTTCTAACGAAATTGCTATCGAACCTTTATTACCCAATTGATTCATAATTCCTGTTCTTACTTGTGAGATATATGATGATTGTACATCGATACATGACTTCCATTCCTCTGTGATTGTTTCGTATTTATATTTGATGAAAATCAAGGAACATATTCCAATTAATTGAGATTTCTTTAACAGAACAAATCGATATTGATCATCCGAATTATTCATTCGACATTTCGATAATCGAACACTTAATAATTCCGATATCGTCTTCGTCCAATGACTCATATAATCGCCGGGACCAATCAACACATTTTTCATTGTTAATGGTGCCGCTTCCTGCAATCCAATTGCCACAATATCAATATTGCTATTGACACTCTCAATCCAATCATACAATGATAAATTTCCATTTTTAGGAGGTATATGTGTCTGGACATTGAATGTACTAATCCAAATATTTATATCTTTATTCGACATCGAATCGACAAATATTCATTTGGAATAAATTGGAATGATACACTCAATAATACTAATGGAAATTTTTCTATAAAGAATTCTAATAAATTTTATTAATATTGTTAAAAATATTTCCCAGAATTTTGAGAGACTGTCACGTATGAAAAAACACTTTTACAATTTTCCCATAATTTTTTTAAACTGGTTATAGAAAAGTTGTCGAAAAAAATTTGGGGAGAAATTAATTGAAGTAAACATGTCAACGTGAAAATGGCAATGAAATGAAAAATGATCAACAGACTTGCAAATTCTTAAAATAAATCGCACACAAATTTTGTGTTTTTCTTTCTCGAAAATATTTTTATTTTTCAACGTTGTTAATAAATCAATGAAAATTAACAATGGTATATTTGAGTTATTTGATTGAATAAATGTGAAATTAAATGTCATTAATCATCTACTTATTCTCATTCTCATTCTCCTCAAAGCTTTCCATTCTCTCTATATTTCATTTATTTTCAGAAAGAATTTGGTAGATAAACCATCCAATTTATCATTTGGTGGCTCTGATTCATTTGAAAGGAAAGAAAATCTTTTGAAAAATATCAGTTAAATCAACAAACGTCAAAACATACATAAATGTGATTCATCAAATTCAGAAATATTATGTGAAAAGAATAACTTGTCATAAGATAGGAAAAATTATTAAGGAAAAGTACTGTTATATAATTTGGTTTATAAATTGACTGGTTATTTCATTTGTTGGAAAAAAATTGTAAATAATTAAAATTTTTAATTAATTTATTTCTCTATTAAATTCAAAAGTTAAGCTTATAAATTTAATTTTTTTTAAATTATCAATCTCTTATACTAATCATTGTTGAATATTGCACTGAATAGAATAAACATTGTTGTAGTATTGAGGAAGATTGTAGAAAGATTTTAGTTTTAATTTTTTAGAGAATTTTTTAAACTTCTATTTTTCTTACCAATTAGACATTCCCAGCAATAATGTCGTTAGAAAGTACCGTTATATGGTTAGAATTTATTTAAGTAATATTTAATCCTTATATTCCTGTGTCAGTATCGACGGTAGTGATTTTATGAGAAATGGAGATTATCTCCCCACAAGAGGACAAGCACAAGCGGAAGCTGTTAATTGGCTGGCTGGTTACAAGATCAAAGCGAATGTCGAGAATAATGTCGCTCTGATAAAAATGGCGGAGTTAAAATTTTTATGATTGAAGATGAATATTATTTTAATTAAAGTAAAATTAATTTATTATCATCATTTACAAATGATTCAATTCGAATGTATGGAAAAATGCATCAAATGGATTTCAATCATACAGCGAAACCGGTGGAATCAGTTGATTTACCATCTGCCATCGAAGTAGCGAACGTTTCAATTTCTTAAAGAATTTGAATTATTAAATTTATTGTGCATTAGTTGGCGTTGAAACATCGACAGAATAAGAATTGCAGACCGAAAATTGTTGTATTCATTGGAAGTCCATTGAATATTCACAATAAAGAACGTTTGAATAAGTTGGCGAAAAAGTTGAAGAAAGAGAAAATTAATGTGGATATTATCAGTTATGGTGAGTATGATGATAATACGTTAATATTGAATAATTTCATTGAAATCGTTGCTGGAAGTGAAGCGAAAAAGTTTGTTATTTCTCATCATTATTAATTTCTCATTTTTCTCAGTTCACATTTACTTCAAATTCCGTCAGGCAGATCATTGAAGGAAGCTGTTGCTGAAAGTGGAATATTCCCAATAAGTAATCCTGGAAATGGTTTAGATAACGAGCCGACAGATCCAGATTTGGAAATGGCCTTACGATTGTCATTGGAAGAACAACATAACGCTCAAGTCCGAAATGTTCAACCATCAGCAATGGAAGTTGATGGTGTCGTTGCATCATCAAATCCAACTGCTGCAACTACTACCACAACGAATGCTGCTCCCTCACCAATGTTAGGTACTAATGATGGAATGAATGATGCAATTTTGGCATCGACATACGCGGGAATGAGTGAAGATGAGCAAATGAGACGAGCCATCGAATTGTCTTTACAAGAAGCGACGACAGATAATGTTGGAAATGAAGAGGAGAAAGTTGAAGAGAATATATTAGTGGAAGAAGAGATGAAGGAAGTGGAAGAAGTGAAAGAAGAAGAAATTGTTGAAGAGAAGAAGGATGAGAAGAAAGAATGAAATTTTATTTGATATTTTATCTTCGAAATAACTCTCAAATTTCTCATGAATAAACATTTTTAATTCTTCTTTAACAAAGCGCAAAATATTAAAGAAATGGTTGATAATTGTCAATTCTTTTCCGTTATTAATCATCATGGAATCGATAAGGATGAGGAAGATTCTAAATTCAATCTTTTCATCCGTTTACTCATTTACATTCTGACCATCGTCACTATTATCTATTTAACTCGTATGAAAATTAAGAAGAAAACTACTCGATTTATTCGACGAAATCGAATAAAGAAGACTCAATAAATTACTAATAATTCTCGTTATCATCGCAAGAAATTATTCGTAATATAAAGAACTCTAATTCTTGACTTAATTTAATTATATTTTCATCAAGACTAAACTTTATCATGTCGGAAAGTTATTCCTTAAATGAATCGATAAGAATTTTATTTGAATAAAAACTTAATTTTTAACAACGTTCTTCCATTAACAAAATAGAAAGAGATGAATTAAACACTAAAACAGTGAGCATCTTCTGTTTACATTTACATTTCTCTTCAACTACATAACGAAATTATATTAATTGGAAATTCGAAGAATTAATATACAAAAAATTATTGACACGCTCAAATGTTTCCCGTATATTCTCTCGAAGAAAATCAGATAAATTTTAGCCCATGATTAGACCGAAACCGAATTTCATCGTTTGTTTTGCATGATTGAAGATGGTGGATAGTGAGAAGGTGATGGGAGTGTCTTTCAATCCTTTCTCTATAGTTGACGTCGTATTCAGATTCGTATCGAATGAGGCATTGAATTTGAATTGAGTTTTAGGAATTTCGTACTAGAGAGAAATTTGTTCAATTTTCTAATATGAAACTTTCATTTAACTTGATAACAAAGTGCTGCACTACTTTCACCCGTCGTCATACTCGTCTCCATTTCTACACCAGCTTCCAATCCTTTGTTCATCGTTGTACTTCTTACATACGTCAATTTTACACTGCCAGCCATAGGACTACAAGTTCCACTAAATTGCCATACCGGTTTCGATTCAGATAATTCCACTGAAATCAAATATTTTCAAAATTGATTTTAAAAAATTTGGAACTTGAAGGAACGTCATCTTTAGAGGGTGATGATGTAATTGTTGGTGACGATTGTCTCAATAATTCAGCAGCTGCAAATGTTCCTGGTTTACCAACCACTTCACCAGTAATAGTATCGTAACTGGAATAAGCGAGACCAAATGATGATACTCCAACAAGTCCACCAGGGATTTGTAAACCTGCAAATATTAAATTAGAAAAAAATTTGAAAAAATTTAATAACTTTTTTGGATGACATATTCTGCTCCGATTTTCAATCGGTTAGTCATTCTCTGTAGATATTGAAGGACGACAATACCTGATTGAGAAAGGAAAGGATCGATGTTGACGAGTGTACAATTGACGGAGTAATTTCGTCCTCGATATTCATTGATCAGTTGATATTGTTTTCCTGCTTCCGATAAATTGATAGAAAGACGGTTTCGTAATCGATTTGTAAATTGATGTATAATCGTTGCATTGACACCTCCATTCATATCCATTTCTCCAATCATTAAAGGAAACACTTCACCAGGTCCATACATTTGAGAACCGGCGTAATTCGCTCCAACTTTCAATCCCGATCCTTTACCAGTTTGAGTCACCAACATATTATATGACATCTAATCGAATGGAGAGGAATGATGGAGGAATGGAGAGAATGAAAAACTTGAAATCTCGAAGATAAGGGTCGATTAAACGCTATTTTCAATCCATCAATATCAATCGGTTGAATTTCACGAAATCTTCGTGTCATATCTTCAAACATTCCAGGATTCCGAGATAAATCAGCTTTCTCTTTCATTGTGAATCCCTTCGAAAATTCAATGGAAATTTTAAGGTTTTCGAAGTAAAAAGAAATTTAACCATTTCAGCCAAATTGGGAGGAACTAATGGATTTGGTGCCGCTGCTGACTCATCTTTCTGTGAAGTATTTTTTGAATCATTGCCTGTCATTCTTTTACTACTTTTCTAGTGCAATACTCATGAAAATATTTTATGATATAATAAGCTTCAATATTATTCGAATCCGAACAATCAATCATCATTTCTCTCTTTTTCCCTTAATTACTTATTATCATTCTATGATCTTTTTTTCAAAATTCACGTTACTTTTCTTATATCTAATTTGTTCAATATAGTAATAATGTTCAATAACCCTTTCATAGTATTAGGACATTTACTTACAAATTATTAATACTGAACTGTTTACAAACAAAGTTTAATAATTTATTCTATTCTTTTAGTCAATGGAAAACGGACATGAGTGAAATTAATCATTATTCTGATATTAAAACATCAAATTGAACTCTAACAATAAATTCTTAGTATTCTAGTTAAAGTAAGTATTCTCTACTGTAAGTTATTTAAAGTTTTTTTTTGTTTGATAAATTCATCTTACAGTGACAAAGATTCTTTGACTTACTGAAGAGAATTAGATATTAAATTTTAAGTGTTGGTATTAAAATAGTCTGACCTGAGTTAACAAGTTGAAATATTATAATTAAGTGAATTATATTTCAAAACGGAACTATTATAGAGAATTATATCGTTATATATACTTATATAATTATATAGAGACTGAACATCAGAACTCAATCTCTCAAGAATATATTATAATTATATATGAAGATTTATATAAGTATTTTTTAGTATATTTACAAAAATATTTCAATTTATTTTCTAATAATTATTTGATAGCGAATTAAGTAAATGCTCTCAATAAAGTGAGAGAAGATAATTGACAATGTGAGTAAAAATAATAAAATGAAATATACGACATTAAACGAATTGTTCCGAAATTACTTGCTTAGAGAACGACATAAGCTTCATCATATTGATCCGGCTCTTTAGATAATTTCTTTCTATGATTAATACGTTTTCGATTATGTTTTTGTTCATTGATCTCGTTTTGAGATATAGAAGAGAATGACGAATAATTCGATTTACTCCTTCTCATCAATTTCAACGACTGTTTCTGCTGACTAGATGTTTTGAGTCGATTCTCGTGATGAGCGTTGTTGTCGCTGGAATTTGTGTATTTAATGTGGAATAATTTAGTAGCTAATTTAGTCGATTTATTCTTGAAAGTTTTCTTTTGTGCTTTCTTGAAATCATATCGATATTTTTTCGCGTGATGAAGATGAGGTTCGATAACCACACCATCATTCGATGTAGTTAACGAGGATGATGAAGTGAATAATTGAGAATGTCGTTGAATGGATAAACGAGAAATGAGACGTCGAGGTTTCTTTAAATTTCCTTTCGAATATTTTTTATGTTGTGACTTTCTTCCTTTTTTCTTCTCACTCATTGGAAATTGATGGAAATTCATTTGTAAATTCTTTGTTGATTCATTCCATTCTTTCTCTTCACTCAAACGACTCGATTTCGTTATTTCAAATAATTTATAAGATTCAATAATTGATAACGGCGCTTTAACAATGACAGGTGAATCATCATGTTGTATCTCATCCAAAGATGATGGATTGAGGAAAATATTCGATTCTAACGACGGAGATCTTTTTATTTGACATTTCTCTGTTAAATCATCACAAATTTCAAATGACGTGTTGTTGAGATCTTCACATTTCGTATTAATTCCAACTTCCATAGTTCTCGAATGTTTCGGTAGATTTGTTGATACAATTTCTGACGCTGCCGCAATATTATTCTCCGATAATCGAAACATTCCTGAACTTTCTGGTACGTCTAAATTTTTCGATTTGTTACTCTTTGTTAAAGAAAGAATATTCGCAGCTGATGACACTAATTTCATTAAAGTTGGCGATGAATGCAGAGAAATGTTATCGTTCGGAGTAATCATCGAACAAACTGATCCAGATGACGGAGATGATGATGTTGTATGAATTCCCGATACATTCTCTTCGGAAGATGTTGTAGTTGAGGAACATGAAATAATTGAAGAATTATCATTAAAATTAAATTTATTTTCCTGTGACACATTCTCAGTCTTCTCCGTATGGAATCGAGCACGATCCGTTGAGAATGAATGTAATCGATCTATGACCGATTGTTTATTGGAGTTACCCGAATTAAATACGAATCCAAAACATAAAGAAGGATTAATAGAAGAAAATGGAATTTTTCTTGCATTTGTAGTTCGGTAAGAATGTAAAGGAAATGATTTCTTCGTCATATCCACCGATGTCTGACAGATATGTGGATCAAGATAAATTAATTTCTGTTTTTGAAAACCGACGAAATAAAGAGAATGTCTCGGTCGACCTCCCAATATTCCGACGGATCGAGAATCGGCCAATATCGATTGTATCGATGTATGATAACATTCATTGATACATTCAATTCCCAATCGCGTCGAAACGAGAATCAGAAGTGTCGAATTTTTATGACTCTCCCATTTGTCAAAAGGAATATCAGCTAAATGAATTCGACTATCGTGAACAGATATGAAGAAATTGGGTAGGAGAGCTGTTGCGTCGAGTGCATGAGATAAACATTTAGCGGCGGATAATGTCGAATGCCATTTACCACAGGAAATATTTTGAAATTTGAATGAGACATTTGTCAATTGATAAATTCCAAATGGTGCCGTATCACGAACATCACTAAATAATCGTAAGACTCTTCTCAAATCGTCTTCATTTTGAGTACATTTCAAATGAATTTTTATCGCTTGAGCTAAAAGCATTTGTGCTGACCGTAACATACATCCCCAACCAGAATCAGTGGTATAAATTCTTCTATCGGACGGATGTATCATAGGTAAGTTAACGGGTCGAATAGGTGAGACAATTCTCGTTGTTGCTGATCTTTCTGGAATTGTATTATTTGTTGGAGGAGTTAATGATGATTTGACTGAAGACGAACGATTACAATTATGAGATGTGCTGATTAAATTGTTATTATTCCTCTCGTTAATCATCGATAGAGAAGCGATGGAGGAATTCTTTGTCATTCGAATTGTATTACTACGATAGGTGAACCAGAGAATACATTGGAAATCGTAAATGAAGGAACGGAAAGCAATATTATAATTATCATTCGTCTTATAATGATACATTTTACCTAGTAACCAGATGGCGTTCTGTTTACCAAAGTTTCGCACACTAATCACAAGAGGAGATGGTAGACTGTACTTCAACACATTCACCGCATTGTTCACTTTCGAAATGAAAGGTTGCTTCAGTTCGTGCAACTTGTTCTTGCTCGGCCGTTTTCCTTTCATTTTCGTGGGAGTCGCATTCGCACTTGATGTCTCTTTCATTGAATGATACATTTTTCTCCGATGACGATGTTCATCGATGGGCATCATTCTCATCAGAAGCATTTCAAATTTTTTGCATATTTAATTTTCACAAATAATTAATTCACTTTCTTCCACCATCACTCAACGAAGGAAAACAACAAATTTTTCCTTCACACAATCTCTTATTGTTATTCTCGATAATTCGCTATGTTCATGAACTTTATTATCACTTCAAACACTCTCCAACTACAATTCTTCTTCGCCTTCCAAATTCAATTTCATTCGTCCTCCACGAATCGACAACTCGTTTTTAATTGAAATATGAATGTGTTTTGCTTTCTTGTCAATAATATGCATTCATGTCATCAAATGGACAAAAAAATTTTGAGAGTTGTTGTTGAACAAATTAAATTAATAAATATTTATCGTAAGAAAACAGTCAAAATTAAAGAAATTTTTTCTTTTTTTATCTCACAAATAAGAATTTTGGACAGTCAGTGAAGAAAAGAAGAGGTTTCCCATTGGAAAGAGATTCATTTATACTCTTATTCCCCCTCATATATCCATACATAGCAACATAATATAATTAGAGTTAGAAAGGGAATAATTCGTATTCGGTTCTATGAATTCTATCTACCGTTCTATAATACAATTGTCCATATACGTATATTAGTCCGTATAGTCGGGACAAGGAGCACACTTCACCAAATACACACTAACTACCCACAGCACTCTATGTAAATGTTCCTCGTTGTATAATAATTTTAGTTATGTATATGACTCACAATTGCGTGTATAGTTGAAGCGTGAATAGAAGAGAAGTTATTAAAATAATCAAAAATTCTCCGCCTTCTCTCCTCTTCCATTATCTTCTTATTCAATTTGAAAGAAGGCTATCAATAAGTTTTCCTAATATTCCCTTAGCGATAATCTAACGACTTTACAAACAATATTATATTTCTCCAAAACGAATAAAGAATGGAAACTAATACTATTTCGGAAATGATGAAAAATTGATTTTTTCCGTTGCCATCAATCTCTGAAAATGTGAGATCTCCGTGAGAAAATTGTCAATTTCTATACTACAATTTCATTCATACAGAAATGGAAATTATAAAAAAACTTTCTTCCTCTTCTATATATGAATCATGCACGTGGATGATGACGATAATGGTATGTACTTAGCTAATAAAACGGTAATAAAATATGAGAAGATGATTTGTCAATTCAACTTCCTTCTTCATCAAAAGTGCACAAATATCCATGAGGCTAATGCTAATGATAAGAGAAGGAAAGTTGAATGATAAATATTAGAAAATTTGATAAAAAACGGAGAAGAAAAATAAGATTGGACGAGAAAAAATAGATCGAGACGATTCTCTATTGGAATGAAAAAGAAGAAATATCTATTTATTATTCTTCCATTAACTCTAGTGGAATTTTGTGTAAATTGATGAGAATGCACGACATTTATTTTAATTGATTTATATTATGGTATCATTAATCTTTCGACAGAATTGGGTACGATTATCATTTCTGGTTTCTTCCCAAATTACGTGTCACACATTAGGATTTTTTTCAATTCCTCTCCAGTATGAACGACGACATTATTCAACACCTACACAAAAAAAGGAAATTTTAGATAATTACGAATGAAAAGGAAGAAATTCAATATGCATGTTCGTTAAAGCCGAAAAAGATTGAGAAAAAATATTTATTACATTTTCATTCCTAATTCTATTTCTTCCACATTTACATAATTTATCGACAAGAAACCGGAAAAGGATGATAAATAAAAGTAATTGAACTTTCGAATAAGATTCTTTGTCATCTGCTTTCTGTATAATGCAATGCGTAATATTATCGTCAGCAATGTCTGTCATTATTTCACCATCGAAACTTTCAATCAAAATATAAATTAATTAGAAATAAAACAGTTAGCGGCAAAAAAAGAAACATGTAAATTAGACGAATCAATTCTTTACGATTCTCAACATTCTCTTCTATATAAAATTTCGTATTTTCCAATGCTCTTGGTATTTTCTTTGAAAGAAGAATTTAAATGTGAGTAGAAGAAGAAAAAACTTTTAATATGGACGAAATTTCTTCTGCATCATCATCATCTTCTGATTCTGATTCGGATGAAGCCGATTCTTTTAGTAATGGATTGTCCAAAACAACATCGTCTTTCTTCTCATCATCTTTCTCAATAATTTCTTTATCATCTTCATCATCGTCAACCTCATGAATTGGTTCGACATCTACATCGATCTCTTCTTTTCCTTCATCAGAAACTTTGAGAATTTCAATTTTCTCCTCGTCATCTTCCATCATCTCATCATCATATTTCTCCAGATTCTTCGACATATTTCGAGTTGATGTTTTGTACAAATATTTTAGATGTTGCAAATCAGTTGCGGATGTCCAGTCCTTATCTTTTCGGACTCGTGTCACTCGAGGAAATCGAATGGAAATTCCACCAGCCGAATGTTTATCTGATTTGGAGAATTCTGCTCCCGTAATTTCCCACACGGGCGATTTCTAAAAATTCACAAATTTTCAATTATATTTTTAGAAGAAATTCAAACTCTTGGATCTTTGACAATGAAGTCTGGTGCTATCGAACGATCAATTTCACAATTGAAAGGAATTTCCGAGAGATCTTGACTGATTTTTTTCACTTGTAATGTTTTTTGCAACGAAACTATTTCGGAATCGGTAAAACCGTTCGCACATTTCGTAACGGTTAACCATCTTTTATTTGTATTGTCGAAACAACCCATAAGGAAAGTACTCATTAATCCACCTTTACTTCCAGTACCATAATAAGCTCCAAGAACCACCAAATCAGCCGTATCGGCCATTGCACCTTTTGCCAAATAGTCTTTCTTCATTTTTAACCAATGTCGTTTTCCTGGTTCATAAACTGATTGTTTGTCCTTTATCATTATTCCCTCCAATTTCTTATTAATTGCCATCCTCATTAATCGGTCGACATCACTCGAACTTTCTGCTTTGAACAATTGAGATAATCGAATATGATTCTTTATCGGAGTGATATTCTTCTCTAACAATTTCCGACGTTCAATTAATGGTGTATTAAATAAATTCTGATCATTATATTGCAAGATGTCGAACACAAATAAACAGACTGATGCATCTGCGAACTTCATTCTCTTATGTGTTCCCAATGTACCAAATGGGAGAGGTTGTTCCGTTTTATTATCGACGAGTAAAACTTCCGCATCAATAATCAATTTCTTCGCACCTACGAATGCTTTCGGTACATACTTCTCCACATACTGTAACTTATTAGCCGGAACGTTTTTAAGAGAACGCGAAAAGAATTGGAAATCATCTCCATTCTTATGAATTTGAATTCGTTCTCCATCATATTTCACTTCAACCATCATTCCATGAGGACAACCTCGAACTGCATCCAAACTTGACTTACATGGTTTGGCCTGGAAATTTTATGAAAATTATTATAAAGAAATGAAAAAAATTTAACGAGCATAGGTAGAACGGGAGTCATTAATGATGCGCGAATCGTCAACGCTTTCATCAATCTTCCTTTTTTCGATTTATAACGAATTTCATTTCTTTCAATTACATCCTTCAAATTACGTGACGCTTGAAACGCATCATACACATCTGGTCCCAGAGAAGACAATCTAATAAATTTATAAGAAAAAATTAATTGTTTTTAGAAGAATAAATTTAACATTTGTTTTGGTCCTGAATTAATTCTCAAATCTTTCTTGACAGATCGAATAAATAATTGTAAATCGAATACGGTACATCTGTCCAAATAATTTGAATAAGAAAATATATTGAATAGAAAAAAATAAGATTAGTAAAATCCAAACCTTCTTAATAATTTTCGAAAGAAATTTTCTTGATCTTGCGATTTACTTAATTTTGCTAATCGTTTTAAATTCTCATCAAATTCCTTTCAAAAAATGAAAATTTTATTATATATTATTTTTCATTTATGAATGAGTTCAAAAAGAACTTTTATTGTCATTTTCGTAGTGTTCAATGGATGGACATATTTACTCTTTTCATAATGCTCCGCCATTGTCTCGGCGACATTTCCCGATTCGTTAGTATCATCTGTCAATCGTCTGATGGATTTATGAAAAATCTGACGATATTATTTTTTTCATGAGAATAAAAAAATTGACAAAATATGTAACGGTGGAGAAGATTGATATGATGGTTTTAGTTTGGAGATTGTAAGTATTCTTATTGATTTGTGGTAACAATAATTTAATGACAAGATATTTCTCTCCTAACGACAATTTTTGCTCTAATAAAACATATTTTAGAAAATTAAAATTTGAATTAATTCGTCAACCTCTCAGAAAGGTTCGAATACATTGAGTTTTATCATTATGACCTGCAATTTTCTCTAATGATTTGATTAGTAAACCAAAATCATACATATTCATTGATGGATTTTCAGTTACCTCATCTGTATCATGACCATCGTCATCTTCAAGTTCATCAGTTGATGATGATGATGATTCTTCATCATCACTTTCATCTCCCTCATCATCATCATCGTCACTTGATTCTTCTTCTGACGTTGATTGTCTGCGACGCTTCACATTTTTATTGTGTTTCTTTGGTCGTTTAGTGGTGGATGATCCTAAGTTAGTTCGAAAATTTTATAAGTTTTTTATAAATTCTATAAAAATTTTGGTAACTTTTCTTAGATGACGATTGCTTTGAAATCAAATGAATAATTTCCTTTCTATCTTCCTTATCTAGAATAGAGAAGCCTTGTAAATCTTCAGTGGAATCGATGATCTTAGTAGTTGGACGTGCTCTAGTGAATGTGTCGAAAATACATGGAACATGATACCAAGATTTCATTTTATCTTCTCCAGAAGAAAAGACGTTTTGGGAAAGTTTCGCTATTCGAGTAGTACCTTTCTCTATTTGTTTCTTACACCTCTTGCAAGATGATCTCCCAGTCTTAGCATAATCGCACATGTATTCGTTAGAAGACATTGTTAACTAGTTGATTTTTTTCAAAATGAGATTTTGTTTGATAATAGGAATAATTTCTTAAGGAATGAATGAAGTTTTAGTTTATTTCGATTTACTTAAATATTCTATGTTAAATTTAATATTACGCAATTCTACTCAAGTATCAACACGACCGGACAAGAATTGTCTCTTTACAGTTACATAACTTCAGCTTATATTATAATTAGATAGAAAATACATGCAGCAACAAGATGAAAAGAGTAGCCATTGTAGCGTAATTCAAGGTCGTTGGAAAAGAGAAATCTTTTTAAGATCTCTGATGCATTTTCAATTTGTAAGTAAATAGTTGTTCAACTCGTTCTGTTGAATCTACAATTCTCTAAACAAATAATAGTACTCAATGAGTAGTACTCATATCCTTGAACCTATAGCTAGCGTGCGAAATATTTAGTTGACGCTTTGTGTACAATTTATATAGTAATAGTAGAGTTGTTATGACAATAGCATAGTATAACTAATATCGATTGGAAGTTCCAATTTGAGACTCATAAATTTCGATTATAAATACAACATGTATGTTCTTTCGTAGTAAATTTATCGAAACATTTTTTTTTAAAGAGATGAATTATATAAATTTTGTAAATGAAATAATGTCGTCGCTGTTTCCCAATTTTTATCCGTGCGCACTCGTTGAATTTTCGGTAACTTTATTGAAATGTTGTTAGCGGAAAATTGATTATTCTTCCAAAACGCTTGTCCCGAAACTTCCAACACGATAGATGTCTAACATATCATGAATGATATAGAGAATCATTATAATAAAGAGAGAAATATCTGAAAACTTTTGGATTATCGATCAATAACGTTGGTATGATTTGTGGATGGATGTCAATGTTATAAGAAATCTGGTGGATGAAAAAAAATTACAAATTAAATTTCAACTTTAATTCTTTTTTATGTTAACTTGATTAAATGGTGAAAATTTTAATTTCTTTAATTTCTTACTTCGTATAATTTTATTAACATCTTCACATTGTAGAACGGTAACCCAACATCCATTTTGACGATCGAAACAACCTAACAAAAATTTTTCATAAACTAAAAAATAAAAGTTAAAAAATTTGACTAAAAAATTACAGAAATTAAACTTATTTTTTTGAGGTTTACGTTCTCCTCCTGTAAATACACGCCCAATAGTATCAGGTCAACATTGTCAGCCATGGCACCAGATTCCAGAGAATTTATTTTCATTTTCATCCATAATCTTTTTCCCGATTCATATGGCAAATTGTTGTCTTTTATCATTAATCCTTCTCCATCTTCGCTCTTCATTCTTCTCAATAAATTCTCCAATTCATTTGAATTGGACGCATGGAATCTTTCTGATAAAATGATTTTATTAGGAATCGTATTGGAAATATCTTCCAAAATTCGTCTTCGTTCTATTTGAGGTTTATGGAGTAGTAGTTCGTTGTCTAATTTCAGAATATCGAATATTACGATTAGAATGTCAATGTTGCGGAAATTATTCCTTCGATGTTTTTCCAATTCATTAAAGGCAATATATTTGAATGAAATTTTATCAATTAATAAATATTCCGCTTCTAACACTAATTTATCAGCTTTCGGACAGAAATATGAAAGGTATTCTTCAGTTGCTCTAATTTGGAATTCCTTCCACGATTTCTTTGGACCAGTCCTCGGAAATAACCAAAATTTCTTGCTTCTTATCATCTTCATCGATCTGGTAAATAATCGAGTTTGTTGTGCTGCTAAATGAATTTGAATTCTTTCTCCATCATATTTCTTTTCAACCAACATGCCTCCTTCACATTTTTTGGTTATTTGCTCAAATGATTTACAGGGATAACCCTAATTAAATAAATAAATAAATAAGAAATTATGATATGAAGACAAAAGAAACTCACCAACATAAATGGAATTGGATCGCTAAACTTCTTTGCAATTCCTATTCGTTTGAAGATCTTTTCACGATCCAGTTGAATTTCCTCCAATTCATTGTAAGCGTCATTCATCTTACCAATACCTAATACCAATTATTTTGAAGTTGATTTTAAATTATCATTTGTAGAAAAAAAAATTATCATTTCCAAAAAATAACCAACTCAAATCGTCATAGAAATGTTTTTAAAATATAAATTAGTTTCCATGGAAACATTGAAAAACAACTGATGGAACAAACTGAAAATTAATGTCAGAAAAAATGTAATGCATTCCACAGTTTGAAAGTTCCTTATTTTCTTTTCAGCTTTCACTTATTTTCACTTTCCTCACCTTATTTATCTCACAGATATTTATTAACTGTCCAATTGATGAATACTATTTCTGTCGATTAATTGTTCCTGTCAAAGAAAGTTCCAATTATTAAAATCCGATTCTTATTTTATAAAGTAAAAAATTATTAAAAAATTGTTAAATTAATTTTAGTTATCTTAAAACTATAAACATTAAAAGAAAATATGAAGTTATACGAAAAAAAAAATTTTCGTCCCTGGGTGGGCTTGAACCACCAACCTTTCGGTTAACAGCCGAACGCGCTAACCGATTGCGCCACAGAGACACATTTACAAATTCCTTAAAGAATATTTATTTGATGAATAAGAGGAATATATTGTTAAAAAAAAATGAATTAAAAATATTTTTATTAAATTCAAGAATAATCGGGGGAATTTTGAGGCACAACAATTTTCCTCTTTGACTTATTTTCGATTTTTTCAGTTCCCATTATATTACCAACGCCAGCCGAATAGAAGAAAGCGTTGGAAGGTGGAACTTCATCAACTGATTTCCACAAAGCAGCGGCATCCTTCGGAGTTATTTCTTTCCTTCTATCTTTAACATTTGAAATGTTATTTTTCAATTTTAAATCATTGAATTTCGGTGAGATTTCTTCGATTTTCTCTGTCAATTGTTTCCATTCTTCCGATTTTTCCGTTACAAATTTCGCACCAATACATCGCTTATTGGTGAACGGATCTATTGTATTTCCCAATTCGTAAATTCGTTCTTCGATTAAATGAGATTCCTTATGAGGAATCAAATTCTCTTTAATTAGAACCAGATCTCCAATATTCAATTTCTTCATTAACTTTTCCTCACAATTGGCATCGTAATGTTCCCGATTATTGAAATACTTAAAAATTTTGATTTTTATAAATTTGTTTTCACAAAACAGGAAAGTGAACCATATGTAACTTTTCATTCAGAACCATTCGATTAACTCGGACTCTTGCAGTATTCTCTTTGGAATCAATCCGAATTAATTTACCAATTAATAATTTTTTATTTAACGGAATATTCTTGATGAACATCTCATCAAAACTTGATATAGGGGAGATATGAAAGATAATATAGATTATGTAATGGAATATTTTACAGAATTAAAAAGAAATCAAAGCCAGAAATTGGAATGAACATTTTTCAAAAACTTTCTTTTTCTTTTTTATTGTTTCGAAAAGAGGAAAGTTACCTACACGACGAAAATTTTAATAAAGTTACGCGTTATAATTTTAAAATTTTCGGTTATGGATCCGGATTACGTATATGAAAAATTCCTACAAATTCTTCAAGAAAAAAAATCAAGTGATTTAGATGTGAATAATTATCTTGGTGAATTTTGGAAAAAAGAAGTTTTTGGAATCATTATTTTTTAAATTTATAACAATTTTAAGAATCGAAAGAAGAATAAATATAGCGAAATCGACAAGCAGACTCTCAATGAAATGTACAATCGATTCGTTCAAAAAGAGAAAATGGTAAAATTGATTGTTGATCAATTTCTTTTCCAAGAAATTGGGGAGAATACTTTACAAAAAGATATTAAGGAATTACAATGTTAAATTTTTCCTTTGAAATTACCAATTCAATTTAATCAATTTTATAGTTTCAACATTTCTCTTATTTATAGAAGTAAAGAATTTAAGAAAGATCGATTTCCAAAATATATTTCTAATTAACACAAATTACCGCAATGTTCAAGTTTGACGAGAAAAAGTTTTGTAATTTTCCTTAAAATCATTTTAGTTTCTACAATTTTTGTTGAACAAAACTTTTGTGAAAATGAGACTTTCCCGGAAACTGGATGAATTATATGAATCGGATCATATTAAAGAGAATATAATTGATCCGTTTTTGAAGTTGAATTTTAATGAATATTCCATTAAATTTTTCTTTTCAGCAAATTAACGTATTTTGAAGAATTAGTTGAAAAGTTGAAAGAAGAAAGAAATCCATATGAAGATAAAGTTTTGGAGAAAAAATTTACTGAATCCGAAGAGTTTAAATTACATGAAAATCGAAAAAAGAAAAACCTTCCAATTTATGAAAAAGTTCCCTCTCATTTCAAAATGATTTTCTTTTAGTTTTAGGTTGATATTCCTCCAAAAGTTCATGAGGTACCAGCTAGTACTTATGTAAAACCGAAAAATTTTAGTGAAAAACAACCGAGGCAAAAATTTTCGAAAGAAATTAAAGTTCCTTTTTTTCATGTTCATATTCTTAAAATAAATTTCATTAGACGACAGTTAGTAAGGGGAAAAAGAAAGAAATTTTTGCCGATGAAGTGGAAATGGAAAAGTCGATGTTTGTAGCACAACCAGTGAAAAAGGAAAAACAATTTCCTAACATGAAATTGAATACTGCTACTATTCTACGGGAAGGTGCGATATTGGATAAGAAGAAGAAAATTATTATCGAACAAATTGATTATTTGCGATCGGGTGGGAAAGACTTGAACGAACACGAAGAATATCTAGAAAAGATTCGTTTTGAGAATGAAGAAGAGGATAACATCAAAAAAGAAACAAATATCTTAAGAGGTTTTCTTCATTTTCTAAGAATTTTTGAAAAACTGTCAAAACAATTTTGTGAATTTCCATAAATTTTCAAAAATGATGGTGAACTAATCTTATTATTATTTATTTATTTAAAATTGCCGTCGGGATAAAAGAAGAAAAATTAGAAAAAAAAATGTCGTCCTAGGTGTCGATTAAAATATTATTAAAATTTTTCACTATTTTTCAGGTAAAATTAGTTATGAGGAAGCGATTATGGCAAAGAAAGAAATCATCGAAAGAAAGAAAGATATCAGAAAACAATTTGATCAGGAGAATGAAGAATTGATCAAACAAGCGATGATCGAAAAATTGGAATCAGACAAAAAATTAACGTGACTTATTTTAAATTTCATTTAAGAATTTAAACTGATTTCGTAGGCAAATTGTGGCGTCAGTAGTGAATTGTCGAAATAATGCAATTGAAGAAAAGAAGAAATTGTTCGAATATAAACGTCAATTGGTGAAAGAGCAACAAGAAGAACGAAGAAAAGAAATGGAAAATGCATTAAAAGAAGTTTAATTTCATATGGAAAATCTTCTTAATAGAAGACACCAATTAGGCGGAAGAAGAAATGAGAAGAAAGATTCTTATCATTAATGAAATCCGAGCATTTGAAAGTCTCAGATCAAATGTATCGGATAGGAAAGACAAAGTATTAGATTTGACAACGACTGGTGGATATGGATTTCTTAATGAAATTTCCATCTTCGAGTTGCGAGAACGTCTGTCGTGGTTGAAGGTCGAGGAAGAGAAGGAGTTACAGAAGAAGCGAAATGAAATCCATCAACGGAAACAGGAAAAAGATGAGGAAATTTTGCAAAAATTGAACGACGTCAATCAATACAAGAAAGAGAAATCGAATATTGAACGAAGGTCAGTAGAAAATTTAACTTTCCACTCTCATAATTGAGATTTCAAAAAGTTTTTCAAACAAAAAGTTTTTTTTATTTTTAAATTTGGAATTTAGGACTTATTTTAGAATTTTTAGTTAGAGTTTTATGAACTTTAAGAAAAGTCGTTTAAGTAAGAAAAGAAAGTAGAAGAAATTGAGAATAGTTAGGCATTAGATGAAGATAAAATTTATTTAGAAAATATTGATACAAGAAAAATAGAAAAAAAATAGGAAGAAAATGAAATGGATCCTTGGTTGGATATTGTGGACAAATTGCAAATAAGGGTTATTATATTGAAAGATAAGAATTCGGTGTTGTCGTATCAGCAGTCGTATGATCACCACATTTATGATTGATAACCGGGGTGGTAGTAGTTTCATCAAATTTCCATAAATTTATCGGTTTCTTATTCGATAATTCATCGTACGCACATTTCAATATTTTAGTGAGAACTTGATTCGAACTAATATTATGAATCTGATTAGCTTCAGCTGACTTTGATCTTTGTTGAATGTTCATTGTCAAATCATATTTCAACATGGTATTACCATCAAAACTATGATTTTGCATCAGGATTGTTCCCGAATTTAATGTCGGTCTCGGATTTATACATTGTTCCGGTTTCAACATATTTCTGTCATCTAAACTGAATTGTCGTTGCGACGGTTTATTTTTCGGATATTCAATACGATCTAACTCTATTGATTTATCGTTCACCAATAATTCCGTTGAACTGATTTCGATATCGTTTCCTGGTTCCTGTTCAGATGATGATGATGTCGTTGTTAATGGAAATACTTGTGTATATTCATCTTGTTTCCTTTTCGTTTTTATATACAGTTCCAATAATGAATCTGAATGTAAAAAATCGACTTTATTATCTATCGATCGTTTTAATTCAAATTCTTCGATTCCTTCCGATATGGAAAGAGATCTTTTCAATCGTTTATTCACTTTCAACTGTCGACGACGACAAAGTGTTTCCGATCGTTTAATATAAGTATTCTCCAATGGATAATCTTTCGTAAATTTCTCTAAATTATTTTTGTATCTTTGTCGCGTATCAATTTCTATTCTCTTCTTTAATGATTGTGGATTAGTGCCAGTATAGAATAATTTACTGCCAATTCTTCGATAATAGAATGTGGATTTCTTTCCAGATGTTGTACTTTTATTATTTATTTTATCATTCTCTTCATTATTCATCTTCTTCTTTTTGGGTGAATCTTTTTCATGAGATTCTTTCATTTCATCAATCGTCTGACCAACAGACAGATGGACAACTCGATGAGTATTGAAAGTGGAATTGGCATCTTGTAATTGGCCGAGATGTGGATAGACTTTAGCTCGATTAAATTGTGATGTTTGGACTGCGTTAGCTTGAAGTGGCGTTGGAAGATTATTGTTAGGTATTTCATCCAATTCATCCCAATCTTCGTTTGTTTCTTCTTTTTCTTCAACTTTCAATAACGTCTGTTCTTTGAGGAGATATGGATAGTTGAAACTGTCGTGTGATTGATGAATTGTATCTGTGTATTTCTGTAAACGAATGACAGGTGTGAGGTAAGTGCTTCGTCTTTGCAACGAACTACATCGACGCAAATTCTGTTCGACATAATCGTTTTGACACTTTAAATGATTATTATTATCATTCTCCAATTGAGGTATCTCGCCAGAGTGATAAAGAATTTCTTGATCAGGAACTGATAATTGTTTATAATAATTGAAGGATAATGGATGAGCGGGATCAGAATTAGTGTAAGGATCGAGTGTAGATCGTAAACGATATTCAGGAGATGCAATATCGGATTTGACGTAATTATTCATTTCATTAGAAGTGAAAGTATATAATTCTTTCTTAATAATTGGAAGAATTGGTTTATTATTATTATGATCTTTTTGTTTTATGCTCAAATTCGATTGTTGTCCCAGATCGGACAAAGGAGAAATTTGAGGTTTTTCTAATTGATCCGTTCCATTCAAATGATTAATATAAGAATTGGGAAAATTTATATTTTCATTTAATAAATAATTTGAATAATTATCATGTGCCTCATCGATGTTGATGGATGGGAGATGTTGTCGTTTAAAATAAACTGATGACGGTCTTAATGATGAAGTTTGCGTGGCATTAACAGATAATGATGTGACACATTCACCTTCAATGTTTATCGATGGATTACTACAACTATTCGAATGAGAGTTAAGAAATCCTGCTTCTTTTAACGATTCCGTCTCCACGGTCGAATCGGTGAAATTCAAATGTTTAACTCGACGTAAATGATATAAATGTGAAGGAATTGAATTGGCGGTATCGAAACTTTTCGCCGTTACTTCTATCACAGGTTTCTCACGTTCATGCATTTGCGATGTATCGAAACTGATGGCGTTATTTTCGATCGTATCTTGTTGAAGAAATCGATTGTAATTGATTGATTGATTGTTATGGACGATTGACAAAGTGTTGGGACAAGTTCTCTTATTCGTTGATTGTTTCATTGATTGATGATTTTTATTTTTAAAATTCTCACATTTCATATTTCCTCCAACCTCCAATTTAGTTTTACTATTTATTATTGTTGTTTGATGATCGTCTATAGATACCGTTTCCACCGATGATGGTATGTCTCCATGATACATAGCTTGTTGTTTATTCAATTTATTTCGTTTTAAACTTCTCGATAAAAGTAATCGACTAATATTGGAAGGAAGCCATTTGTTTTTCGTTGAATGATTATGATTCTCCTTATTACTGGTTTGTGATAAAGATTTTTTAGTCAAAGGTGTTCGCGGCTCTAATCGAATTACTTCATTTTTCCGATCATTCTCTTTCATTATTATTTCATTAACATCATTCGGTTGCAATAAAGGATATTTCAAATCATCAAAATTTGCCCGTTTATTAACGTCATATAAGAAATTAGTTCGAATATGTCCAATGTCTAAGTTGTTGTTGTTGTTGTTATTGTTATTATTGTTGCTGTTGGTTGTGGTTGATAATGTTATACCGGTCGTCGAATTGATAATTGTGGATGGTGAGGGTGAATATGATTGTGTTGGTGAAGGTGGAAGTAAAGTTTGAATAGGTAGAGATTCTGGTTGTTGTTTAACGAATTGTTGTTGTAGTTGTTGTTGATCAGGATGATGGTACATATTTTGATGTAATGGTGGATAATTATTTTCGAAATGCTGGTCCTTAATTTGAGCATTCTGATGTTGAATAATATTATTCTGGATTTGTTGTGATTGTAGGATTGCGGCATTGACGGAATCTAATTGTTCTTTTAATAAACTCTTCTCTTGAGTCACTTGCATTTGTTCCATGGCTCGTCGTCGCAGCACTTCTCGAGCACCCGAAATACAATGAAATGCCAATACTACCACACCAATCAACATCAATGCTACAAATAAAGAAATGCTGATGTACATTAGAAATTCGTATTGCAAGGGATATCGTTGTGCCAATGTTACGCACGTCACACAGACTAATAGTACGACAACGATCGCCGCCATAAATACGAGAACTAATCGAGATTGTTGTTTTTTTATTAGTTCGAACAATAAGGTTTGGAATGATTTGGACATTTGAGCATGATCATTCGCTCCACATAATATCCGTTTGAGATTGAGACCACAAATGGCATTCTTGTATTGATTGATGGAATTGCCAATCTGCAATTTGATCTTTTCGCTTATCGTTTGATCGGTTAATTGTCGCGTTAAACGATCATGCAATTCGAATTGGAGATTGTTCCGCTCTTCATGTTGTTGACGAATGCATTCGATTTCCGCTGTTGATAAATTGCCTAATTGAAGATTCATTTCGCTTTCGTCATTGAACGTAGTCTGATCGTTAAGTGAATTCATTGTGTTATTACAATTGTCCAGGGTATTTTCGTCTTCAGGAAGAAAAGAAAGAAAGGAAAACAGAAGAAATTACATGAAAATTATCCTTGTTTGATTTGTGTTTCATTTAGAGGAAAGGTGGACGAACACGTAAAAGAATTAATAGTAATTCCTTTTTCCTTTTCTTTCTTAGCGACATATAACGATGGGGAGGAATATGTCCAGGTAAATACGTAATAATTTAGTCAGAGTTAAAATTTTCCTTTTTTATTTCGTTCCCAAAATTTTTGGAAAACGAAAATATTTTTCTCCGGAAATATAATATCGTTTGTTTAGATTTACTAAAAGAAAAATGTTTCTCTTTCATTTTTTCCCCGACATTCGTCTACTTGACCAGTCAGTGATTTGAATATTATGTAAAATTTATGCATATTCTCTGGGAATATCTATCCTTCTATTCAATTCCATCTAATCGCCTTCAGTCTCTGATAAAAACAGTTCTTCATAACACTTCTCTCACAAGAAGATGATGCTTATGAGCTTCCTTTCTTCCAAAATTACTCCAATTAAAAATTTCATCTATTCCTCTTTCATTTTTAATGATTCCATTCCGTTGCCCATCCTACTCGCTGTCAAATGATTATTTTATTTGAATTCCACCTAATTCATCTTCTCTCGCCCTAATCTTCATATTCGGAGGAGAAGTCACATATTACATGGAATCTTATGTATACTATACATTCACTTTTTCTAAACGACGAAACAAAAGTGGATTTGATGAGAATGGAAAAATTCTCATAAATATAATAAACAATATTCGTGTGATACGTGGGTCAGAAGCAAATGATAATAAAGGAATTATTAAGAACCTTTCTCATCTTTATGAATAAATTTCGGTTGTATTGGGTCCATGTCGAGAATTGTTACATTCATGCGATGATTATTACATCTATTATCGTATTGAGACAAGTGGGAAAGATGGTGTAGGGGAAGGTACTGATTATTATCAAGATGACCGCCAAATCTTTTCGTTACAGAATGCGATACAGTTGTTGGTAATTTTAATGAACATGTATGACGATTTGAGGTGTCATTCGGATTTAATGTATTTCCATCAGAACAATTTTTGTTGTTATTGACATTTTCATTATTTTGTGTTTGTAAATAAGTGGGAGGTGATGGATATGAATAACGATAATTCAAATTAGGTATCGTCAGAATCGATAACGATTTTGAGGAATCAATTAACGATACCGTATTCAACGATATTCGGTCATTTTGTTGTTGATTATTAGCATGAGCAATCAAAAAAGTTTTTGGTTGAATCGAATGTCGTTTGGGTAATGTCGTTGTGGATGAATTGATCGATGACGGTTGAGCAGAATGACGTGGTTTTTTCGGTTTTCGTAACCGTTCATTATTTGATGTTGGTTGGACCGAACATCGCCGAACGTCCACCATTCCTAGAAAAATGAAATTATTTCAATTTAGAATTGTTTCATGAAAATTATTTTAATTCAATTTTAATTTAAAATATTTTAAACGATGGAATGTTCGATGGAAAATGTTTTGAAAATTTTCATTTTCATTCAATTTTCTTAAAAAGGTTATATTAATAATCAAAGTTGAAGTTGGGAAGATGAAAAATTTGAGATGAATATTCTTCAATGTGAACTTTTGTATCAATTAGTTATGATAACTGTCATAATGTAGGAAATTATAAGGAATGCGTGCGTAAAATATTTTGGTAAGAATAATTACTAGAATTCATTTGAATTTCTATGATAAATATCATTACTATTACAATTATATTGAGATGATTATAATAATAGCTATCAGAATTATGAAGAAAATGTCGAGTTTAAAAAAGATTTTTTTATTTATTTTCCTTTCTTCAAATGATGCAATCGGAATATGTTTTTGTTTGCATATATCTAATTAGTAAGAGAATATCCATCGACAATATCCATTTCGATGTTTTGTGTGCATTTTACGTGCACTGATGAGATAAGATAATATTCACGTTTAATAATTAGAAGAAGGAATAAATTTCTAATAAAAAATGGAATACTTTCTTCTACATCTCATTGATTATTGTTTCCTTTTAATTCTTTTTTGTTTCTGAACTATTTGCCCGATTTTTTTTAGATAAAATAAAAAGTAAAATGCTGTCCAAATTAACCAGAGACAGAACCATACAAAGGTTGTTGAAGTATAAATAGATATATAAATGTCAAAATATGAGATGTTTCCTTACAATTTATGAATATTATGCAAAAAAAATTCCATGTGGCTCATCCTTCATCATTATTTTTGTTTTGAAATGTTCTTTCTTCCTTTGTCGACTTTCACACAGTGTACGCCGATTTATAATAATATTACTACTCAATATTACTATAAAGGAGCCGGTTTGCACATCGATATGTTCCTTTCTGCTCAGTCGTTGAGGATTACATAAATTTTATATGTACATTTGTCACATATTTTACAAGAGAAAAAGACGAATGAATCAGATATAGACGATTCTCAAATTTGAGACTTTCTTCTCTCCAAGAAGGAATCGCTAAAAGTAGTATAATTTAAAATGGAGAAAGAAGTAGTTTATATCAGCTTCTTTCTGTCCATCTATCTCATTTTCATTCAGGCGATGAATGAGTCAATAAGTCATTTATTTTCTCACATGTATCCCATTCATGAGCAGACAAGGAACGTGAAGCAATTACCGATAAGGATAAAGATTACAATGATTAAAGATAATTAATTTTACATGACGTCGTTATGGGAAAGGTTGGAGGAAGGTGGAATTATAAAAAGAAGAAATTATTCCTCAGTCTTCAACTGGAAATTTTATTCCGATTACTTCTTAATTCATATTATTCCTCATCTCCATATGCGCTGGCGAGGGAGTGGAAAGACAATGCACACAATTCTCATTTGAACGTTCCTACAATTGCCCTCACTCACTCATTCACTCACTCACTCTCTCACTCGTTCTACAATTTTAGTCCATTCTCCAAATATTTTCTGCAAATTCTTTTACTGTTTTTTATTACTTTTAAGAGCATATATTATCGCTCCCTCATTCCAATAATGACATTTATGGATATTCTCCTGTTTAATTCCACGCCAATTTCAAAGACGTTCTAATTCATATTAATTTTTCTGCTCGTCTCATTCCTCTCCTTCCAATCCTCCAATATTGTTCCCACTAGTTATTGTTGAGAATAATGAGAATAAATTCGACGGTATTGTTTGAGAATATTGTTTACGTAATATGTAAATTTTCTTTTCTTTCTTTTTCGAATAAAAATGATAATTGCAATTCAATTATAATTATTATTCATTTCACCATCTCATCCAAAAGATTGTCAAATTCCCATTTTCTGATTATGTTCCTTCTTCTCCTCAACACACAACTACTTCCATACAACAATGATTTTTCTATCAAGGTATATTCAATAAATTCTCTTGATAAATTATTGTTAATTATGTTGGAATCGAAATGAATTTATGAATAATTTGACTTAATTCCAAAAAAGATGATCTTTTTAGAGGAGAAATTCCGTCACTCGAATTTTTCAAGTGCAAATTCTATCAGTCGCTCCATTCGGTAGAGTCGATGGGCAGATTAGAAATAATATGTTATTTTTCAAAAAAATTGTTCGACAGTTTATTATTCATCTCGTTCTTCCTCTCTCAGAAAATCGTTTGACGTGGAAGTATTTCATTTTTGTATTCGATAATAGAAGGAGGAACTAACCGAAAATTTGATTATTAATTTTATCATTGTGCCAAATTTCGTGGTGTCATCGTATACCATTGCAAATCACATTCATTTCCCGATAATTTTTTTGTTTTAATCGAAATGTCAATAACGATCGAGTATCGTTATACACAGTTTGTTGATTGCATTGATTCGCGTAAATTGTGTCGTCATCGTATCATCATGGAATTCATGACAGGTCATTTTCAAATTAATCAATAAAAATTTTCAAGCATCCAAGTTTTCTCCCCCGCACCCAAATTCATTGATGTGATTTGATCAATTGAACGAACGATTGTTGAAATTATGACCCATTATCATTCATTAGTTTGCAGTGTTATTAAATGGAAGTGTAAAAGAAAGAAAGAAGAAAGAAAAGAATTAGTTAAGTGAAAATAATGGAAAGTTTTAGGAAGAAAAGTTGAGTTGTTGCCAGGACAAAATCAAGAAAACTTTAGTTAGAGAATCATCTAATTTTGATCTATTGGAATTTTTTTAAATGTATGAAAATCTAAATTGTTTTAAGGGTCAGGTACGAGAAGGAGAATGATGGAAAGATTTTAGTTGATGGAATTAATGTCTATTCCATGAGGATAAGGATGATGACAAGAAGAAAGTTGAATAGGAAATAAGGATAACAATTTGGTTGAAAATAGTAGAACAAGTTGCCTAAAGTGGATAATTGCATGTCAATATTTCATGTGACATTAGTCAAATGAGAATAGATCAATGTATATGATGAGTGATGATAGTAGTGATGATATAAGATGAGGATATTTATCAAATGATGAATTGTTCTCTGCAGTTAGTTGAGTGCTCTTGATGAAAACGAAATCTTTATGGTTCGAATAATCATGCAAATATATCACAATAAACTCATGGACGAACATGATCGTTTCATAAAAGATTCTTCAACAATTATCTCTTGGAGCAGAATATATGAAGAGCCATATCTCTTATTCACACACTTGTAATACTTAATTTCATCGTATCAAAAGAAAATATGAATCAAATTTAAATTACGAATTATAATTATATATTAAATTTCAAAATGGAATCAATATTTTGGGAGAATAATCATCGGTATGGGAACGATAATCTTTAAACTCTTCGTATAAAATAACGAGAAGAAAATAATGACTTCCTTTGGTCTGAATGACTAATAAAGAAATATCATCGAATGATTGAAAAAGAGGAATTTAAACTGCTTCCATACTAATGATGTTGGAAGATTCCAGCACGAATTCATCGAACGGAAGTTGTCAGCAGAATGTTAATTTGAAGAGATTTAGCTTCAATGAAAAAATTTGAAATAAAAAAACACAAAGGCTTTTTCGGGAGGTGGAGAAAGAACTTGCTTCAGCTCATTCGGTAAAATTTACTTGAAGAAATGATTCTTTGTTAAGTTAATAATTGATTTGTTTTCAAAAAAAGGAAAAAAGGAAGAATACAGTCAGGAAAATAATATTGGAAGAAAATAATAATTGGAGAAATAATGGAGAGTAGTTCAAAGAATAAAGATTGACTAATGTTGTCTGTAGGCTCAAAACAATTTTTTTTTACTTTTTCCTGGTGCAGACGCTTAGAGATCCTTGAGAGATTGTGCATCTACTTCATCTCTTCATTTCGAATGATGTGTGTTAGAAAGGATGGATTCGGAGAATGAAATATACGATTATCCGACCTCGTACTTTCCTTTTCTTCTTTGCTCTGTATAATGGAACATATTTACCTAAACAATTTCCCCCAAACGAACAATGCTAAATTAATACGCCTGTCAAGGAATAAGCATTCACAATGCTTATTGGATGAAATCGACGATATCGATAATGTTTGTTATATCATCACATTAGTATTATATGTAGCTCCTTTTTACTCCTCCCACAATTAGTCCCGATAATTATTATTATTCTATTCATCACTTATCACCAACGAATTGGAGGATATCTGCCCTAGTGAAATCCGACGAAATTATGGACAATAATTATCTTATTAATCAGCACGTGAAAAATTCCGTTGAGACCGAATTGAATAATCACAGGAGATAACCACCCTCAGTATCAGTTAATCACAATCGTTAATAATATTTAATTATTTATTTAATTATCATGTAGATAATAATTGAATGGGGGTGATTGTAGTAAATGTAGGTGCGAATGATGGACGAATATGGATATTAATTAAATATATAGAATGGAAAATAACTTAATTTAGGAGAAGGTTAATAAATAGTATAAACAAATTAATATGAAGATAAAGTAAGAGGAAATGACGCATAAACTACTCTAATTTTAATTAAAATTAATAAAGAATGCATTTTTCATTGGAATATCAAATGAATTTTTCTCATATATTTCATTCGAATTAGAGAAAGTTTCTTTATATTCTTCATTCTATTTTTTCCCCAACACAGAATATTTAATCATTCCTCCTGTCCTAATATAGGCTATTTCATTATGTTTCCATTATGAATAATTGAATAATTTCATCTAATCAATAAAAGGAAAACCTTATCAAATAAATAAAGTTAAAAATAATAATAATAATCACATAATTTCCCGTAAGATTAATGTGAATAGCATTGAAGAATAAATTTCTTTCATATCCCCTCCCGCCAATTCCCCTACAAAAACTTTACTATGATTCTTCTAATTTTCTTAGTACAAGTTCGACTGTATAAGAACCGTTTGTATTTTATATTAACATCATACGTAAATTGAAATCGGACTAAATAAAATATTGGAAGAACATCTCTCATAAGATGAAAAAAATGTTATATGCGAACACGTTCATTTTTTTAGGTTTCATTTGAAAAAGAAACTTTAAAATCATATCGCATCTTTGTCGTTGTAGTCATGAAGAAGAAAAAAGCTTTTTTGTGTTAAGATGAAATTATGAGTATCTTCAAAAATTACCGGAAGTATCGTTACTTGTTTTCAATAAAAAATGATTGTTCATTTTTAAATCTTCAACATGCACTTTTTGTATGTTGGAAGAATGTAGACCTGAGGACGCAATTTTTCATATAACTGCATGAATACATTTAGTAGATGTGACAGACATTGACAGAAAATTTATTAAGGATTTTTAAAGATTAGGAACAACCAGTAAGGAAGGAAAGAGACATTTCATCCGAAAGTAACATAGAAGAATGTTAATCTAGCAGTCACTTTTTTCTCGTACGTAGGGAAAATTATGTTCCATTTGTCCACCATCGCCCTTCAATATATGATCAGGATATTGAACTTAACCAAATGTGAATGTGTGAGGCTACATGTCTCGTCTACACTTTCATTCGATTGAGTCATGCAATCTGAACATGATGAATATATTTTTGTTTCAATAACTAGTTCTTGTAGTTAAGAGTAACGTAAGATAATGAATGTAATAACTACGATTAAGATGATGTTTTGAAAATGGACGATTATATAATAGTGGAGAGAAGAATCTTTAACAACTCAATAGGAACCTTAAAAAAAACTAGTGATATATCTGATCTTTAAAAACGAACGAAATGAGATAATAATATATCACTTTTGTAAAACGACTCCATTTAAACAAGAGATAGATGGACGAGATTCATCCATTCTCCCCCCATTACATGTAAACAATAAAAGAATAAATAGATACTTTTGTTAAGATGTCAATCATCTCATGCTAAATATGAAGTAATTTGACATTTAAGTTAAATTTTACATCTCTAATGCTAGAGAATAACTGGCATTGAGTGAAGAAGAAATAAGTTCGACCTACTACCATTATTATAAGAAAAAGAAAACCTATTAAATCTATTTCGCTTACGATAACAAATAAAACTTTAGCAAGTTTAGAAGAATAATATTGACATTTTTCTTCTGTTTTTTTCTATAATAATAAATCTCAATTTCTTATTAAGAATTTCTTAGTATACATTTTTCATTCTTGTGTTGTTAATATGTAAGCGAAATGGTGATATGATTTAATTCTTTTCATTTTTTATAGCAATTGATTCACTAGTTCACCAGGAATGAGTCTCCTTCTTAATTTTCTTGGTTTTTCTTCTTTCGGTTTGAAGATAATACATTATTTATACAACGGATGTATATTTGGTCGGATTATAAGAAAAGGAAAGTACTTTAATTATTTATCATTCGATTAAGTTTTATTATTACAAAATATATAATTATAATTTATAAATACAAAATCAAGTTTACGTAATCCTCAGTTATTTCTATGACTGTAATTGTTACAAACGTCTTCAATCGGTGTTAGATAGGATGAATTGGGAGGAATGTACTTTAAACATTATCATTTATTTCCATCATGAAAATTTACAAATCGTCCTTACAATTATTTATGCAACATTTGTTCCAATTTTTCTTTACCTTAGATGTTTTTGTTTCATGATATTCACCTCTTTTAAATTTTGATTATTTTTATTATGATTCCTAATATTATTATTATGATGATGAGAAATGATTATTGTTATCATCGATATAAAATCAATATTATTCAAGTATTTCGAAGAATCTCTTCAATGACATCTTCCTTTCAAACAAAAAAGAAATTGTTGTTAGAAACTTCTTCTTCTTCTTCTTCTCACATTGGATGAGATATTATGAGAAATTCTACTAACTCAGGTATGGAGGAAGCATTTTGCCAAATGACATTCATATTCCAATTATTTGAAGAATCGTTTATTTCCCGTTTTCTTTCGTCATTTAAAGTTTTCGTCGAATGATTTGGTTGACTGTTATCGGAAATACGTTCTATAGGTTTCTGTGTTTTTCTGTGAAGAAGAAGAGAATGGAAATGATATAATACGGAATAATCTTTTAATAAATTTGAAAGAATCTACAAAATATCTCTGTTTGTTCGGATAGTCGTTCGTACAATTAAGAATGAATTCAATTAAGAATGGAAGATAATAATATAGTACTATTAAAGAAGATATGATATCATCAGTGCAAATAGATATTAAATTCGAGTATGAATATTACGACAAATTTAATATGGGAAAAAGTAATTTTGGTCTAATATTAGATAGTAATTTTTCCGTAGTCTCACATCGGCCTACTACTGATACTGGGAAGTAAGAAGAGAGACTAACAGTTAGTAAGTGAGTGAATGATAAAGAAGAAAAGTATTAGCAATTGATTTCTCTCATCAATTGTTTTTGAATGAGCTCTTAGAACATAAAGGTAAATGAAAATGGAAAGAATGATTTTCCTTCAACTTTTGTCGACAAATATTTGGTACGTGAGAAAAAAAACTTTGGGAGTTTTCTTTCTCCCATTTTGATGCATTGCCTAATTATTGAGTTTGGCATCTTAAACTTAACATTAGTTATATCATACGAATGGAAAATAAGCACTATCTCCCATCATCTTTACCATTATTATGATGATGATTGCCATGATAATGCTCAGCGCCTATACAATAAAATATGTACATTTATTAGAAGTAATACTGAATAAAAAGTCGAATGAATGTCAGCACGAGATTCCTTCCATAGAGATGTTTTAGAGATTGAATTAGATCTTCTCATTTCATTCTATGTTACCTCACCTTCGGTGAGTTTTTCAGGAAAAAAACTGTAGCGGAAAAAATTGGTTAAATTTATTTGTTGCTTACGCCCAAATTGTGTTCAATATTGAATAGGAGGATTGATGTTGGACATAATAATTATATCTATTCGTTAAATAGACTTTTGGATAACTTTTGCCCAGTCGACGTTTTTCCGACGATCATTCTCAAATAGAAGTTGAGTAAGTTCAACTCAAATTTAACAAGCCGATTACGAAACGAAATTATTGTTGTGTTATTCAGTTACATTGTCGAATGTGAAAAATGTGAAAATTGTTGATGGGCAAACATTATTAGTTTTATCTTCTTTCCAATTATTATTTGTGCCTTTTACATCATTTCCGTTACAGATCATAAAGATTACCATGGGAAAGAACATAGTTAAAAAGAATGCTCACCTCTTCCAATGATCGGTTGTGCTAATTGATTCTTTTAAAAAAAATGATTTTCATCCTCCATTCACCATTAGTCTTCACTTACTTGATGAGTAATCGGAAAATATAAACAACTTTAGCTTATCTGTCGATTTCCTTTCAAATCAGGTTTATTTAAAAATATTGGAATAACCACTTGTGATGTTAATATCTGGATATTGGGATTATTCTAATAATTTATTCCGCCATGTAACTTTCAGATTACCATGATCTTTTTTAAAATAATTTCACGGAAGATTAATGAATATTTCTATATAACATGAAATTTATCTGATTTCTGAGCAATTTTTTTACTGATTCAATTTCTACTTTCTATTAATTACAAATTCAACAAAACATAATGGTTTCCACGAATGGAATAAAATAATAATTAAGTGACTAAATAAAATGATGGTTTTGAAAGAGAATAATGTGAATTTGAATGAGAAAAGGATTTTCAATAAATAATCCGAAATTAAATTTTGAAATTTACTATTTGTTCGCTATTACTCTAAATACTTTTCAAAATAAGAATAGTCAACATAAATAACTTTTTAGTAGTAGATTTCCTTTTGGGGGGACAGTTCGTCTGCTGACCCTGAATATAAATATTGCTAGCACGCTGTCTTCCATTCGTTCCCGGCCTTCCCATGTAGTTTCCACCACGACTTGTTAATGAATGCATAATTTCTTCAAATTCGATTCAAATGCTCGTGTGATTTGTTAATAAGACATCTGTTGCATAAACAAAATGTTTCTTGATGATTTATTTTGTTTGTTCATCATTATTCTCATAATGACTATTGATGGAATTGTTGGTAATGATTATGATGATCATGAATAATAGAAATCATTTAAGATTGATTTATTCGTGTTCCATGCGATAGGAAAAAATGAAAAATCTGACACACTCAAACGACGGTCATCTAATTCGAAAAATAAAGAGAAACATTAATCGACAAAATATGACACAAAATAACGAGATTCTATTAAAATTTCCTGATCATCATAATGTTGTTCGAAAGGAGAATGAATATAGTGACGTAGTTTAGTTGAAATAAATGGGAGAATTCCTTTGAGATTCGGATAAGTCAGTTTATTTTTATTAGTTTAGTTCATCGACTTTCTAATATTGATCGTTAAAGAACATCTTCTTCCATAACAAACATTAATGAAGTAAAACAAATTAAACGGAACCACTTCAATATTTTAGGAGAAAACTAAATTAAAAACAAATATATAGGGAATGTTAATGATTATGAGTTTTAAGATGGAAGGAAATTTTTTTGTTTTTGACAGAAATATTTTATTAATTTTCTTTCTTTCTTATAACAATAGACGACATGAAATGGATCGACAATTAAAAAAAAAATTGAATGATAATGTAAAGAGTTCGACGAATTTGCTTCGAGAAAAATTGAAATCGATGAAAGAGTCAAGAAAACAAGCGAACATTATTGAAAAGAACGACATCATTGATGATGAAGCGGAACGAAACGATACCCAGATGGCGCAATTGTTGGAGTATAAGGTTCGATTTGAATAATCTGTTTGATGCTTTGTTGATTTTGTAAAATGAGCTACTTTACTATTTTTCATAATTTAGTATTTCATAAGTACCATTTTAGGTACATAGTTGATGGGAAGTAGCTCCATGATTTTGTTAATTAATTTGATTTACTTAATGTCTTGTTCGTTTTCATACGTTCTTCTTTTTCTATGACAATTTCATCATTTTGGGATTAAATCAGATTTAAATTGAACTTAAGATTACATTAGGAATACTTTCCCATGTTCTTCAGATGAATCGATTTAATCGATGGGAAATAGAAAGGAAATTGTCTTGAAGTTCTTGGATGGAGTAGAGAATTGGGAGGAAAGTTGAGAGGTAATGTTAATGTAGTTGAGAACGATTTGCATTCAATTATGTAGAGATTAAGATGAGAACCATAAGATAAGTTCAGATATGGATGGGAATACCTAACGAATGTCAATAACTTTTATATTCTTCTTCTCTCAAAATACTGTGAATAAAAGCACCGAATCATAGATACATAGAATCATTCAGTTAATAAGAAAGAAAGAAGAATGATGAGAACAACAATTCTCATTAAGTGAATATGGTGGGTAGAATGCATTATTACATAAGATTAGAGAAACAACAATTATCTGAATCTTACATAATTCATCTATGCAACAACAACATCAACAACAATAACAACAATAATAATATATATATATAATAGGAGATTCATTATGTACATCTCCGACGACACATGAAATATGCTGCTGGTCAAACGAACATTGTCGAACTGAGAGTCAATGGCTTTCCCATTATGGTTACGGTCGAGATGTTGGTGTTGTTCTTATTTCTCGTCAATGGAATTACGTCATTTACATGCAATTGAATGGAAATGAAATGGAAAGATATAAATCATTTTCTAATGGCCCAATAAATCGACTAATTATTAATTGCTTATTTAATTCAATAATTAGGAGGAAGAATTCATCGATTGTCTCTCTTCGGCCGATGTGATTCGATCGGGGGATGTGATGAATGGTTTTGAGGAGAAAAATGGATATAATTCACTTCGTCTTCTCTACTCTCCCTTAAACGCAATATGGTGTGTTCAGCAGCAAAAGGAAGAAGTTATTCTAAAGCAATGTTGTTGATACGATCAATTACTATTCTATACTTGTTCATTTACATTCTACCCAATTGCGAGATATTTCTCAAAGAAGAAAAACTGATGAACACACATATCCTAACGTCTTAAAATTCCGCATAATATTGTTTCTGATTATATAATCTCGTGTTCATTAGTAGGTTCAATTCTCTTTCGAATCGAACAAATCGAACATATCTCCCTCCCAACAACATCTTCTACTTATTAGGAAGCGATCTTCTTTTCTTTCTTCTTTATGACATCGTCCTCCAACTTCGCTTCATTTCACTTTTATAATTGTTTCGTACAACAGAATCAACATATGGCGTCATGAGTCGAATAGAAGCGATCCAACTCCAATCTCCCAAGTACTTTCTCCCCTATCGTGAGTCGTGTCGAAATGTTGTGACAATATATCTATTGATTGGGAAGATTGAAACCATTTTTATCAATTAATTCACGAGCAATATTATCCTTCAATCTTATTACACCACCATCATTACTAATCTTATTAAAATAAAGTATCTGTATTTCCCAATTAGTATTTGACAATTATTTCATATTTTAAACTAACTCCTCCATAACAATAGTTCAATTTTTTATGAGGAAATAGAGAAATGAAAATAAAATTTTCAAATAACAAACATCGAAATAACAACTAGACCATCACGTTCAACAACAAATATAAATCAATCGGTAGTCAGATATGAATTCATATAGCAAACTAACATATTTCCAGCACAAACATGTTGTGCTCCGATTCATGTCACATTCCATTCTCCTATCCCGAAACATCAGTTTCCAGTAAAGAGAATTTATTGATCGATTTATATATTCCAAATAAATGTCATGTATTTATCAATTAGAATTTCGCTAACAATTAACAAATATTTATGGTAAAATCAATTTTTCAAGAAAAAAAATACTATAAGAAAATCGTCTATTGGAACTTGTTTCGTCTTCGAATAATTCCTTTGGAATATTCATTGAACAAATAAATAATTTTATGAATTTCTTCTTCTGTAAACGTTTCCAGCTCATATAACAAATGATATTTATTGAATTAAATTTGAAGATATTTTTGAAATTTATATACAAATTAGAAATCATAGCCGCTGATTCTTTCTCTTATAATATGTTAAATATTGTGAGTAAATCGCAAATTTCTTTCGTTCGATCCGCAGCTTTCTACAATTCGATTTCAGCGAAAGAATTATGGGAAAGTGTATCGGCTGTATCAGCCGCTGGTCGCAAGAAAGGTCGTGGCAAAGCAAGAGGTAAATCGGGAGTGAAGAATTTGAATTTAGGACAAAAGATTGGAGTTGGACGAGAAGACATCGAACTTCCCGGACTGAATACTTTACTCATCAAGAATGATAGTATTAGTCGCTTGAAATTAATGGAGAAAAACAACGAGAATAATTATCAAGAAGAATTAGCAGAATTGCGAAATAAAATGGATCGTTTCCGCAAATTGTCATTATCACCATTTGATCGTGGTTATACTGGTGGGTCATTATCCGGTCGTCGTATAGGAACTCCCGATCTTCCTTCACATTTAACTAGTGAAGTGCAGAAGAAAATTTTTGACAGTTTTTCCTCGAAAATTCTCGAATACAAAAATGTTTTCAGTGTGACAGCGAATGAAGGAAGAAAGAAACGTGCCAGTTGTTTTGCCATCAGTGGAAATGGTAAAGGTTTAGCAGGTTTTGCTTTGGGTAAAGCATTGGAAAAGAGAACGGCGACGAAATTGGCAAAAAATCGAACTATGAATAATTTGCTATATATTCCCTTATATGAGAATCGTACCGTTTTCCATAATTTTCAAACGGAATTTTTCTTCGTAAAAATGATAGTTGAACAAAAACCCAAAGGGTATGGCTTATCTTGTCATCGAGTCATTAAAACGATTTGTGAACATATTGGAATAAAAGATTTACGAGTCAAATTAGAAGGATCATCCAATCCTCAATGTATCACCAAAGCATTCTTTATGGGACTATTAAATCAAGAGACACATTTGGATATTGCCAATCGGAAGAAATTGCATGTGATTATTCAAAGACCAGAATCTGATTGGTATCCACAATTATTGGCATCGCCAACAACTGAGATAGTTCGACAGAATGTTGATGAATTAGATCACGATATAGAAGAAACGGATTTCGATCGAACCGTAATGGATGGTCGAGTACCATTGAAAAAAGGGAAACCATTACCGTTTTATACGAAATTAGATGGTTGGAAGAAATATTTGAGACGGAGTCTCCCCCGACGAAATCAACGACAATCGAAAATAGATAGATTAAGTTTAATTGATGATACATCGGAATTTTATAAGGATTTTCGTTATCCATCCTCACCATCTGATGGTAATGGAAAAGACGCAAATTAATGATTTTCATTTGAATATTTTAGAAGATGTCAATAAACGGAAGTACTCTTTCTTTATCCTTCTCATCGATCTCTTCATTCAAATGATATTTCTTTATCAGTTTCGTTGAGAAATTGGAAGCTGATGCAAACAGTTTCGCACCTAACCACGCCGCATATAATGCGAGTACTGTCGGTGTTTTGTGCATAGCAAATCGAGTAATTGATAAACGACTCGAATATTTCTTATCATTTACAATTGAATAAGATTCGGCTAGAATTCGCTTAGAAAATCCTTCGGCATCACCCATTCCACCAATAACAACGATATTATTCGCTAATTCTATTCGATTATCGATCGGACTCTTAATCAGACTTTCCATTATCATCTCTGGTAATGATAATTCATTTGCCAATTGTGAAATCAATTCTACTTCTTCGTCTTTCTCTTCAAACTCTTCTCTCTCATGTCCATATAATTCGAAATATTCCGGATTGAAAACTAATTCATAAATCAATTCACTTAAAGAAAAAAAATTTTAAAATTTAAAAATTTTTAAATAACCGAATCATTCCAGGAATTTCTAATATACCTTCATTCATATGATATTTCATCATTTCACATTTATCTAACTAGAATAAGAAACTTCAAAAATAGAATTAGAGAAAAGTCGAGAAACATCTTCCAATTCAAATTTCTCTTCAGATTCTTCCGTTTGTTTAAGGAATAACGATTGACGATTAGCAGCGAAAATCTTTCCCCGAATATGACTAGCGACGAAACAACATCGAACTATTTTAAGAAATATTTTTATGACGAATATTGTCAAAACGTTTTAGAAACTTTTAATATCTTCGATAGTTTTTTGTGAAATTTCAAAATTCTCCAAAGATTTCAACGAAACCAATTCACCAGAAGAGAATAGTTTAATAAATGCATGTTTCTTCAATTGAATTCTTAGTAATTTGTTTATTGAGCGACTACTTTTCTCACTATAATGTATCGCTGACGACACAACATATCCATTAACGACTGGTGTAATTCTCATATCGTCATATCCACAATCGATCACAATACCAGTCGGCCGAGCTAGAGTATACAATGGAGCAATTTCAGTTTGAATAAAAGTTAATGAATTTATCTAAATTTTCTTCACATTAACAGTTAATGGAGAGGAGAAAGAAGAAACTTTAAATTTTTTTAACAACGTCCACACCATCCATCTTCTCTGCTTCTCCATCGATAACAAAGAATCGATAATTATTATAGTTGTTCGTTCTTTACTCAATCCGAATCTCATAAATAAAATATTTATCATCAGACGACGAAATTCTTTCTTAAATTCTTTCTCATCTCGGATTTCTCTTATCGATTTTCCGCTCGTTGTCGTAAAGTCGATTACATGTGACGGTGCTAACGATGTTTTCAATCCACATCTTTATATCGATTAAATATTGAAATGACGTATCTCATATGAAAATTAGAAAGTTCCAAAACTTTATTTTCGATGTGCCTATATCAAGGATGACACAAGTATTCTGCAAGTTCAAAATGTTATCCATTTGCTTGATCAATACTTCCACCAGATGTTCTACTAATTGAGAAAACATTAAATTTTTCTACACATAACATTCTAATAATAATTCTGAAATTTCAACAATTATCTTTCGTTTATCTTTTCATATTTCTAGCTTCGTTCTTTATTAATTTATCTTGCTTTCCAAAATGTTCTTTTTCGCGATATAGTCTTGGCCAATCAATTGTCTTCCGACCAGGTCCTAAAATGGCAAAAGCTACTAAACTGAAAACAAAAAGCCAGATGGAAATTATTATGATATTAAAATGTATTTTGTATATTGTCCATAGGTGATTTCCCATAACCATCTTTTTAGAATATTTTTGTTTAAAATACTCATATAATATTATAAGGAATAAATATTGGTTAGACATTGTCAAAAGACGAAATTTTGTTCGTGATATTAGGCTTATCATAAAATCCGTCACATTCATATTATGGATATATAATTTTTTGAAACAAAAAATATATCTTATTTATCTTCATTTGGACATAGTTACCATTTACATCAACATCGAATAATATTAAACAATCTAAGGCATACGAATTTCGTACATTTTGACGTAACAAATGGAAACAAACAACAGGTACTAGGAAATTGGACGGAAACTTTAATTACAATTTTTCTATTACATCAAAGTTCTATTAGCTTAAGTAATAAACAATAAGATTAGAAAATATGGAGCTTAACGTAACTTGGCTTAAACTTTCGTCATTTTTTAATATTCTTCCATGTTCAACATTACTCGAGGCATACAAATGAAAGACTTTGTCGAATAACAATTTAGTTTTTAATTGGATAGGAAATTGAGCTAAATGAACTTTCGAAATTTTAGATAAAAGACAATTTCGTTTGACGTAATTCAGCTAATATAGACATTTGATGTTTTTTTAGGGGACAAAATTTGCCCATAAATAGAAAGAAAATTGTAAAAATATTGAAATTAATAAAATGTTTCAAATATTTTTTCTTCTCCATTTATCTTATTTTGTAATTGGAAGACTTTCCATAGAAAGTTCAATTATCCAAGAGATAAATTGCACATCATGTAATGATAAAATAAATGTTTTAGCAACTCTCAAGAACGGAACATACTACATTTACAAGATTCAGGTTAACCGAAAAGGAGATTCCTACGGAATATCGAATCCTGATTGCGGCATGTTCAAACTGAAGGAAACTAAATTTAAAGTGGCTCCAACATGTTCAGCTGAAATTTTACCTGTAGCAACACTGTCGTCTTCAACGATGTCGGTTGCACCTACAACAGCTCAAACGACAAATCAACAAGTTTTCAGTACGACCACAATGAATGACAACTCTGTTGTTTATTTGTATGATTCATCCAGACCAACTAAATGGAACGGAGATCCGATTAAAAGATGGGATCAGGTTCTTTTCATTTTATTCCTCTTTTTAATTTAGTATTTTTTCCAGTTGACTTTAATAATTACTTATGAGAACAAAGATCATATGATGAAACTCCTAGTTCTCAATCTAAATAAGTTCTTGGTAGAATACCTTAACCAAAGTTTAGACGATTATTCGGGCCACAAAGTGTGTAACAGGAAGGATGTATCATGGAAAGTGTTAAAAATTTTAATTTTAATATAAACTGATAATTAATACAAAACTATAAAGTGAACAAGGTGAAATTTATGCAAGAACAGGAGATAACAAGTTTTTCATTTTTGCCGATGAGGGTTATTACTTTCTTCAATTATCACTTCAATTAAAGATTTTCTATTAGGTGAAAAAAGACTGTCAATCAATGATTTTAGTTAGACCTTTCCTTGTTCTATATCTTGGTAACCTACATCATTCGGTTTAATAGAAGAGAAGGAATGTTTAATACATGTGGAAAAAATGATAATACTAAGGACAACATTTAGCGAAACACCTATTATGTTTGCAATAATCCGAAAAGACAAAAATATAAACCATCGTACAGCACCTATTACTCAGCCGGAATATAATAATTTGGATAATACCTATATTTATAACAATTTCCAATTACAACAGAAGGAAGTTTATCCACTTTCTTTAGTTTCCATAAAAAATGTTTTTTAGAATGTCCATTACATTATTAAAAAGGGTCAGAAAAATTATATATTTGTGTTCAACTTCGCCGAAAACAAGTTGATAGACTACCAAACGAATTGCATGGCTTCTTCAGACAAAAAAAAATTATCACTCGATGTACCAATTAACATAGTTTACGAGCATTGGTTCTGCTTTCAAATAAAATTTCTTATCGGACTGATAAATCTCATTTTTCTGTTTTAAGGAATAAAATCAAAATTTCAGATGAATACAAAATAATTTACGAGAAAAGTTCAACAACTGTCGAATTTATGAAAGAAGATTGTTAGTACATTAGTATATCATTATTATGAAAACAGGACACTTCGGAAGTAAATTCTTATCATCCTATTTGGGTTGCCAGTTGACTAATTAAAGTGATCGAGCAGATTATTAAGAATAGATATGCGAAAGAGTTATGTTCGTGGAAATTTCAATTCGCTTATCGTGAAAATAGCAGAGGCACATTGCCACTTATTCTCTTTCTGAAATTTCTTATCTCGTCATCTCGTCTTCTAAATTCGAAATTTGTTTTCTTTATCATGGATGCGTCGAAAGCTTTCTATTCGGTCAGCATGGAACACGCAATTGATATTCTACGTAATGAAGGAATAGATGGTCATTCTCTATCCTTTATCAATGAAATCTTTACGAATTCGTTGGAAGTACTAAAAGATGGATCGAAGAAAAAATATGTTTCTCATAAATAAAGTAGTAAGACAAGAATGTATTCTCGCTCCATAGATTTTTGGTAAAGTATTGGACGATATTCTTATTGAATCCAATCGAAAATTCTTATTTAAAGTTGGTCCGAATTCCTTTCCTGCAGTTATTGCGTACGCAGATGATATCCTCATTTGCACGAATAACGTTCGTCAGTGTAAAAGAGTTGTGGCTTTCATCAGTGATCATTTAGCTATTGTTTTATTGATGACAATCAAATGTAATCGGAGTAAGTCATCGATTATCTCGAATATTTCTACATTTCCAATTCGTTATGACTTGAAGAAATTGGTGTGCAAGGAGGTGTGTTTTCCTTGGATGTCAGATTGATTCGAAGAAGAAAAGTTCAGCACCGGTAGATCGAGTAAGATGTAAGTTCCTCAAATCATTCTATTCATTTCATCATCGCTGCAAGTTTTTCCTCTCAAATTGAAGTTGAAATTATTTGTCTGTTACTGTTGTGACTTTTATGAGTTACCGGTATCCATCTCGAATATCGAAAAGTCATTACGATGTCTTGATCGTACCTATAATAGAACAGTTCGAATGATGCTCGGATGTCATAAGCCTTTCAATAGAGCAAGTATGTTCATGATCTGCGAACTCACTTCTGTATCTTGGTTCTTACTATAAGAAGAATTTGGAACCACAATTTACTATCTATCTCACATGTGAATTAATTGTCTTGTTAGAAATGCACTTTGAGAAAATTCTTATTTAATTACTTCACTCATATTATTTAATTACTTTTTATTACTAGTGGACGGGCTTGATGAGTCGGAAGAAATTCTGATAATCAGTTATCCTTAAGATTTCAACATATATGTTCATATCCAATCATATCAACATCATCATTGAAATAACGAGTATAAAAATTGCTTGTACGATGATTTACAATATCATTAAATAAAAAACAATTTTAATGATTTCTTCGGAAATCTTTCATTAATTTAATCTTTTTTCATTGTAGTTCATTATACTTTTCCTGATTTTTTAAAAAAATTTCGTATAACAAATTCTCTTATAATATTGAGAAGCAGAATTTAGATTGGATATTTATTTAATTGAAATGAGTTTTTCTCCTTTCCCAACATTGTCATTCTCAGTAACCATAATTTTAGAAACAATTCCAGTAGCTGATGACTTTAACGTATACTAAAAAATAGGATAGTATTATAAACAATTTTAAAAAAAGTTAGGAACTTCCATTTTCATTGCAATCATGATAATCAGTGGTTGATTGGTTTCAACTGTTTCGCCTTCTTCTACTAAAACTTTCGCAATTACACCAGGCATGGGAGAAATTGCGTCAAAAGCGGAAGATTTGTTTTCTTGGAAATCTTTACTTTGATCAGCAATCATTGATGCTGCATCGATACCACCAGTAGATGCCTCGGAAAGTTGTTCAACATGTTTCGGTTTCAACAACGACATTTCCTTCATTTCACCATTCTGAAATAAATTAAACGACAAACAATTAAATAAAAAATGAAATAACATTTTTATCAAATAAATAGAGATAATTGTCGTTTAAAGAAACTGATAAATTTTGATATTCAACATCGTCAATTTTAATTAGAATCTTATTCTCCAAATATTTCATTCGAACATTTTTCTTTTGGAAAATTTTTGGAAGTTTTTTCAATCCAATTTCCAACGAATAATTTCTTAACATTTTCTCTAACGATTTCTGATCTACTGCATCGTTCGTCGACGGTATTTGAGGTAATTGATAACAATCGATATCTAATGTTAAGTAATCTTCATTTCCTTTAATGTCGAGAAAGAAACGATATTGTTTCCCATCGAATTCCACATCGTAACTTTCTTGAGCAGAAGAATTAATTCTTCTTGGATTCATTTCATAAAATGGAGAATCATCTTATATATATTTGTTAGTTTTTATAAAAAATTTAAAATTAACTTGCAAATTCTTCCCACATTTTCACCAATAACGATGTGATACATTGAGTTAAATTTAACTGGAGATCAGAAGTTTTTTCCGTCGAGTTCGATGGGAATAATTCGTTTGAATTTTCCGTAATGAAATTTGTATTAAATTTCCCAGAAATAAATTGTGGATGTTCAATGATTTTCGAAAGGAAATGTATGTTCGTTTTTATTCCACCAATCTCCATCGACCGTAACGAATGAGATAATCGATCGATAGTTCGTAATCGATCTTCATCCCAAACGATCAATTTGGCAATCATCGGATCATAATGAACACTCACTTCATCCTTCTCTCGAATTCCCGTATCGATGCGAACTAAATTTGGTTGTTCTTTTGGAAATTTCAAATGATCAATCTTCCCCGCTAACGGTAAGAAATTATTGAACGGATCTTCTGCATATATTCGACATTCCATGGCACAACCGTTTCTTGGAATGAGTTCTTGTTTCTTAATAAGCAATTCTTTCTCATTCGCTACATTAATTTGCCATTCCACTAAATCTTGACCCGTTATCATTTCAGTGACTGGATGTTCCACTTGTAATCTAGTATTCATTTCCATAAAATAGAAATTCTCTTCTTCATCCATAACAAATTCCACCGTTCCAGCATTCAAGTAATTGACAGCGGCAGCTGCACGTACGGCTGCTTCTCCAATCGCCCTACTAGTCTCTGGACGAATGTTGGGAGCTGGTGCCTCCTCCACCACCTTCTGATGACGACGTTGAATGGAACAATCACGTTCATGTAAATAAACATAATTTCCAAATACATCACCAAATACTTGAACTTCGACATGTCGCGGATTCTCAATATATTTCTCCAACAACATCAAATCATCATTAAATGATTTCATCGCTTCTAATTTCGCCGATGATAATTGAGATAAAAATTCATCTGCATTTCGAACAATTCTCATTCCCTTCCCACCACCACCACGAACTGCTTTAATCATTAACGGATATCCAATACGGTTCGCTTCTTGAATATAACACTCGTCCGAATGATCGTTACCATGGTAACCTGGAATTATGGGAACATTCGCTTTCTCCATGATTTCCTTCGATCTATTCTTAATTCCCATATCTTGAATAGCCGAAGATGATGGACCGATGAACTTGATACCTTCACTTTGACATCGATCGACAAATTCAAAATTTTCCGAGAGGAAACCATAACCTGGATGAATGGCGTCAACTTTCAACTTCCTACCAACTTTCATGATATTCTCCACATTCAAATAACTCGATTGAGCATCCGCTCCACCTATACAATAACTGTAATCAGCCAATTGCTTGTGATACGAATTCTTATCAGCCTCGCTATAAACGGCAACACTTTCAATTCCCAATTTCTTTGTCGCATTTATTATACGACAAGCAATCTCCCCACGATTAGCAATTAATATCCTTTTAATTGACATCTCACTAAAAATTTATTCTTTAAATAATTTTTATTTATCTTTGCAAAATTTATTTGCAGATGTAATATTCGGTAATATTTCTTTTTCAAGTTTTTCCCTCATGGAAATATTATCGACAGATCGACAAAAAGCCCATGCTTTTAATTGTATTCTCATCTGAATTTCTGCAATTTCTCATGAATTGTAATTGTTAACATTTTAATACTAAAATATTTCTTCTTTTAATTTAAAAGTCTTCATTTAATTTTTATAAGGGTAAAAGTGTCTTTCGTGTTAAATAAAATATTTTTTTTAGTTCTCCAAATTAATATATATACTTAAACGACAATTTTAAACAGCTTACAATAGCTGACTCTTGAATTAATAATTTTAATTTTCCCAAATTTTTGTTTAAGAAAACGGTAGAGGCTTAAAATTTTTAGAATTAGAATGTTTAATATTTGAAAAAAAAATTCATAAGATTAATCTCAATCAAAATCAAAATAGAGTTCAAAGAAAAACCTTAGAGATATGAAAGGCTGAAAATAAATTAGTGCTTGAAAAAAAACTGATCTGACAATAAAAGTGAGAGAATAATGAAATATGATCGAAAATTCGATGCTAGATAATTTGGTCTTCTGACCAATGAACTAGATTCTTCCGCTTAATATGAATTTTAGCATGTTGCTCATTAAGTTTTCTAAGCTGAATCGCATATGGTATGAATAAAGTTTGTTCAGTGGGAAATCTGTTGAGAGTAATCTCAACTTTGGGTTTTTCCGTATTCTTATAATTCCTAGCAGTTCCTTCTAAGAAATTTCGAGAACATTTCCCCATTTCTTTGGATAATTTTCCTTTCTTAATATGCTGTTCAGTATCGTAATAGCGATTCTGATACGAACCTAAAAAACCTAAGAAAAACACCACTCCCCCTAATACGATGATAATGATTCCAAGACAGACATTGACTATGAAGTCCACTTTATCAAATTCGGCTTCTAGGTTAGTCTGCTCTGTAATTAAGATGTTAAACTAACAATAAAAAATGTGAAAGAATTAACCGATCGTACCCATTACAAAGGAAAAACAAACGCACAATGATATAATTTGTATCATTTTTTTTAAATCTGAAAACTAAACTGTATTATGAAATTGAAATGAAAACTTTTGTTAATATTTTTAACGGTTTGAACTTGATTGCTTTCATTATATAAATTTGTTCGCAAATAACAAAACCAATTTTTGACAAAGTTCCTTTTTTTAACATGCTCATTATTTGTTATACATGACAACAGTTTATGGATTGACCATTTTATCATGAGCGACATCTTCAGAAATTTCGTCATTACTTGCAATATTTCGATCCACTCCCATTTTTTTCACCTTGTTGACAATCTCTCATTTTTTTACATCTCGCAATCCTTTCCAATTCACACAGTACCGATACCAGGAGAGTAATGATCCCTATCTTTCAAACTCCATTTTTCTTCTTAAAGAAATGCATGAAGCACCATTTCGAGTTAAATCTCAGAAGAACAGAAGAATTATCTAGTCTCCGAATTTTACGTCTCCCAATTGTCCAATGTCCGAATTGTCTGTCACCCATTCAAAGTATGTGTTCACAGTTTGTTTATGAAAAAAATATTTGTCTTCTTTGCTGATAACAATTATCTTTTTCAATTGATCACTTAGACGAGGAGAACATTCAAAAGAAGACGGAGTTTCCTCCTTCTCCGGCTTATCAGCTTCTCTATGTAATTCGCTAGAGAATTTTTTTCGAGGTTTTATACCTACCATATGGTACATCATATGTCAAACCTATCCGTTTCCTCTTTTTCTTCAATTTCTTCTTCAAAGAATATCTTACACATATAACATATAATAATCATTAATTTCCTTAACTTTTTTGTTAAAATATATTTCAACTATCTGTTTTATTTGATCGCCATAATCACTTTGTCAGACTAATAACAGAGTCTTCTGCACAAAAGTTAGTCAAGTTCATTCAATTTACTATCCTGGAATCATGCTCCGGAATCATGCAGGGAAAAACAAATGGTGTCGTTTATGGTATTTCATTTAACCCTAAAAGTTTACAATCAAAGTTTACAGATTTGAAGAATGCTTAGGGAACCTTGCTTAGGAGAATATTTAAAAAGTTTCAGAAGAGGTTGTTAACGATAATGGATTATACATTCTGTATTATCTGTATATAGATATTATCATGGATGTCATTTAATTTTGAAACTTTTCCTATTATAATAAGATAATATATACGATACGATTGAAAATACCAAAGAAGAACCCGATTTATGTTTACGAACTCTACCTAACCAAAACGAAGATTAAATATTTATATATATATAGTTTTTTGAAACTGAGAAAATGAGGAGTTGTAGGAGTAACCAGATGTACCTTTAATGGAGTCAATAAACATTGGAATAATCCAGTTCTAGGCCTATTTTAGGAGAACGAAAAAAATTTATGATATGTCGCTCATTTAGCACAACTTTTTATTGTGAGTTTTACGAACAAAATCAATGTTAAATTATCTTCCTTCAAAAATTGTGTTTATTAACAAAAGAAGTTCTTAATTTTTAGTCTGCAACTCGATGCGGGGATGAATATTTCGTCTTTACTTTAGGAATAATAGATATTAATAACAATAAAAGGAAAATTAGAAGCCAAAGCCGATTTTTTATTTTCCATTTCAATTTTTCGTATTGAAGGAAGTCGAGTATAAATTCGTATATTTCCATTGCATTTCAATTCATTCTATTTTGATAATTTTTTGTTTTTTATTTTAAACTTTTACTTCATTCTTTATCTATCCCACAATATGAGCACCAAATTGGAACAAGTTGATGGAGAATTTAGCATTCGTTCGTCAATGTCAGGAGACGACTGGTACCTTACGCCATCTTTATATTTCGAGGAACTAGATAGGGAATATAAAGTATTAAAAGATAAAATTCGACATGGAACTTCCTCAAAATCGGGAAAATCATCTGAAAACTCTCTCGATACAATGTCTTTAGGTAATAGTAATACATTTTTTGTATGTTAATTACTGAAAAATGGTTTATTTGATCTATTTCTCGGACATAATGTTGATTTGAACAATGGACATATAAAAAGGTTCTCATCTGTCGAAAATAAATCGTTGTCTCACTTTGCAAGTTTAATCTAGTTTGATTAAATCAGTAACTACAAGTGATATGATCGATTTGACTTAATCGTGTTTGACAGATGATGATAAAGTTTGAATCACACTATGAATAATGAATCGTCAAGTTTCATTAGTGTGATCGGACAATCATTAATCACATGATAAGCGGAAAACTTATCAAAATCAACATCAAGTCCGAAATATTGATAAAATAAACCATCTTTTATTATTTTAAGGGTTAAAATTATATGATTATTAACAGCAGAATCTTTAGGCTCGAGGAAATCGAAATATACATATTCTAATGGTACTACTCCAACTTCTTCTGAAGCATCGTTCCCATCAGATTATTCCAGGAATAGCTCGAGAATTTCTGGAAAATCTAAAGGAAATTCAGAGAAATTAAGTGCTCTTCAGAATGCGATTACAAATATTTCAGATATTCAGTCATTTGATCGAAGACTTAAATCTCCAAGACTTCCAGATGATATGTCAACGATTCCTAAAGATTCGACTATCTCTACAACAACCGCTGTTACTGAAACAAGCACTCCTTTGACTAGTGCAGCGAACGTATCGAAAATATCAGGAAAATCGATGGAGTATAAAAATAAAGAGAGTAAGAATTCTTCTGACATCTCCATTTCGAAAGGTTCATTGAAGTCTAAAGTTTCTGAAGTTACTTCAAGAATTCGGAGTGGATCTCTGGATATTTCAGTTACAGTTGGTCCTGTTGAAATTAGAACCGAAAGACGATCTGGAACTTATTCAGATATTGATGAAGAAACGATAGGAAATTTCAGTTTACGCAGTATGTCGATTATTCCAAGTGTATCTCTAACTTTATCGAAATATACACGTAAAACACTTTCTGATCAAATATTCGTTAAAGGACTAAGAACACCTCATCCAAGTCCGACTAATTTATCCAAAATTCCTGAAAAATTTAGCGAAAGTGACAAAACTGTTAACGGAACTTCTTTATCGTCATATTCTAATAAAGAAGAAATCACTCCAAATAGCTCAATAATTCCAGAACATTTAAGTGATTTGGATAAATATAACAGTAGAAGTTCTTTATCGTCAATTTCGAATAATGAAAAATTCACTCCTAATACATCAGTAGTTCCAGAACATTTAAGTGATTTGGATCAATATAACAGTAGAAGTTCTTTATCGTCAAATTCGAATAATGAAAAATTCACTCCTAATACATCGGTAGTTCCAGAACTTAATAGTTACATGGACAATAGTATGGATAGAACTACTTTTTCATCCAATTCACATAAAGGAAGATTCACTTCAAATATATCTGAAATTCCTGAAGAATTTAGTGAAATTGACAAAAGTGTCGGTGGAACAACTTTGTCATCTAATTCTAATAATGGAGAATTGGCTCCAAATACCTCCATAATTCCAGAACACTTAAGTGAATTGGATAAAGATATTGGTAGAAGTTCTTTATCATCAAATTCGAATAAAGGAAAATTCATTGAAAACACATCAGTAATTCCAAAATTAAGTAGTTTTATGAACAACAGTATCAATAGAACTACTTTATCGTCAGATTCTAGTAAGGAGAGATTGACTCCAAATACCTCTATAATTCCTGAACTAACAATTGTCAGTAACGTGGAGAAAAGTACGACTGAAACTACTTTAACGAAGAGAAGGTTTACTCCAAACACATCAGTAATTCCTCGACAACAAAGTGGATTTGACAAAAGCGTCAGTAAAATTTCTTCAAAATCTAATTCAAAAGACGTTAAAATTACTCCAAAATCCGATTCAAAACGAAGTTTAAAAAGTTCTAGTAAGCCAACGAATAGTTTGATAAAAAAATCTCAAGCAAAGAATATGAGTAAAAAGACATTTGGAACAACTGAAAAACGGAAAGTGTCAAGCCATAACAGTGGACCTGATTTTATGGACACTCTAAATTCCATGGAAGAGTCGTTAGTAAAATCAGTCCCTAAATTGGTGGACAACGCCCGTTCAGTGGAAAAGAAGAATCCAATTTCTCGTCTGGCAAGTTTAATATCGGAATTTGGTAAATCTCCTGATCGGAAAAGTAAAAAAGAACCTCAGGATGGAGAAGGGATGTCGACAATGATACCGACTCAAAAAAAAATGAACGATGAACCGATTGTAGACCGAGTAGCCCCAACATATGACGTCGGCATAAGTCCTCGCCGAACTTTCTCTAGTGAGCTACACAGAGAAGTATCTCCAAAAGAAGCGGATAAACCAGAGAAGAAGGAGAATCCGCCTTCTAATGAATCTTCTCCTCCTGCAAATGATCGATTGAACAAGATCATTGTTGTAGGTAAAAAGGACAATGTGTTCATCAATAAATATTTGGGTGGATCACAAAACTGTGAACACAATTTTGAAGGGATAGAGGATGATAATGTGTCTGCATGTACCGGTTGCTGCTTAATTAAGGAGGAAATATCTGGTAGGATTCCTGCATTCTACCTCGATAAACATGTGGTGCTCGACGGTTGGTCGGTCGTGCTATTTGCTGGTGGTATTTTAATCAGCGGGGTTTTATCAGCCCTTTTGGGGTATGTTTGCGGGACCAAATCCAACAAGAGATATAGTACTCCTTTTACAGACAGCTCCGATTCGTCCTTTTTGAGGAGTTTTGAATTGCATTCGGAACCGAACAACTGTGATTTATGTGATTTTCATCCAAAGAATGGAGTTTAATGTCTTCATGTTAAAATTTTATTTTAGGTAAAATTTTTTTTTAATATAATGATAATTTAAATGTAACTTTCAAAAAACTATAAATGTTTTTACTTTATTTTTTTTATTATTTCTTCATAACATATGCGAAATTTAAGAAAGAAAGATAATAAATTTTAGGAAACGCTGAAAGTGCTCCATCATCCTATTAAATAGGATTCTCCAATTTCATTATAAAAAAATGTTAAGCAATAATAGAGGATCAATTTAAGATCAATTCAGAATTAAGTACCCTACTGGGCGCTTAAAAATTTACACAGAAAATGCAAAAAAATTAAGTTATTGATGGTGCTGAAGAAGATAAGGCTATTTAAAATTTTCAACCAAGTTACCCAAAAAACCCTTTTTAAAAAACCGATGAAAAATTTCAATTTATCCCATCCGAAATTTTAATAAGAAAAAGATTATTGGAAATTTAGAAATTTTTTTGTATCCAACATCGATTTTTCAATCAACAGAAACATTGAACTTTGATAAAAGAATCTATGAATAACAGATAACAAATATAGATGTATTCTGATTTAATAATGAAGTTATCCCAGCAAACGGAAGAAATGCAACCTATATTGCACCGGAATTCTTATCCCTCTAGATATTAAAGTCGAAATAGTGTCTAACTACTTGTTGAAAAAGGACAGGTCAATGCTTCAAAAATAATATACCGATTGAAAATTGATGTTCTTCCATAGTATTTTTTAAGAATCAAATTTATAGTAGTGCTGTGATTATGATCCGTGAGTCCAAAGTGATAAGACTCGAGTCCTCCATACATTATGGAAAGAAAAAATCCAGACATGATAAGAGTCCTATACATACAAGGCTCGAGCCTTGTATATATACACGAATAATATATATTTATTTATTTATTTTATTTATTTATTTATTTACGAAAAAAAGGAGAAAAAGAAAAAAAAAGATATAAACGGGAAAAAAAAAGAAAAAAAAAATAAATAAATTCCCATACAGGGACAATTCAAGTCTCGCTCTCGAGGAGAATCCTCAGGGCGCTTGGTTGGTTGTTCTCTATCAAGGTCTTGGCAGATTGCAGAG
>JALJEE010000150.1:0-52451 GCA_023231475.1 Seison nebaliae
ATATATAGGAAAGTAAAGTAAACATTTCCATTTAATAATATTCAAATAACATTATGGTAATCATAAGATTAACAACTTTATTCATCACAATTTTATGATGTTCACGTGTAACATTGTTTCTAATCAACTGACTACAAACTCTCAAAAATAATCTTTTTTTTTCAACGACAAGTCTTAGGAAGACCAACAAAATTTAAATTGAGTTTATCCTTAACAAGTCTTAGGATTTCAAAAATTAACTTCAAAATATGGAAATTCATCTGGAACCGGATATAGATATTGAAAAAACAATTTTATGATGTTCGCATGTGAATTTGTTCACATTATTCTATCAAAACTTATTTATGTTACATTTTGTTAGCTTCGATTTTTTCAATTCAATTAAACATATAGATTATTCTGAAAATTCCCAAATCTACATTATTGAAACAGAAGATAATGATAAATAGAAATGATAAGTAGAAAAATCGAATTAATACAATATTAGTAATATTAGTATCGAAATATTTTTGTAATATTCACTTTTATTATTAACAATAAATAATTATTATTGAAACGAATTTTTAATAATTGAACATGGAAAAGGAAATTTCAATAAAATACTTTCAGGAAATTGGAAAACGAATTAGTCAAAGGCAAACTTTGTCTTTATGGAAGTATTTGAATGCATTTCTCAATTTCCTCCTTTCGAATGAAACTCTAATTAGATGAAATCGTGACAATGGAGAAAGGAAGAGTTAAAGGAGAGATTTTCTTAAAATTTTATTAATCAAAAATAACTATGAGTATTAATAAGTTAATAGAAAATAGTACTTGTCATGGTTTATCGTCGATTGGCTTATGTAGAAGTGGAAGATCTAAATTTTTCTGGACCTTAACTTCCTTAGCTGGTTTTCTTCTTCACCAATTTTTCATTCACTAAGTCTTTTTAGCGACGTTGCTAATGTTTTGGATGATACGGATTAATATAAAAGAATATCAAATGCACAAAACAGTGATGACTCAGACACAAATTATTGAAAATTCCATCGATTTTCCAACGATAACCATATGTAGTGGAAATCAATTGAAATTGAAATTACTTGATAAATACAAAAAGGAAGATAAACAATTAAAGAATATGATAGAAAGTGTAATGAATCTCAAGAAGAATAACTTAGATATCAGGGGAAAATATATCGCCACACTCTATTATGATGTTTTGGGAAAAATTAATAATTTTCATGTCTATTCCAATGAATATTTACCTCCAACGCATTTGACGAAATCGGATTGGGAACGAATCCAAAGAATTTATGGCTTTTTTTCCTTCTCCACTTTAACAGTGTTCAATTGTGTCAATTGTTTTAAAATTATCAGTAGATGCTTCCTCCGATTTTCAAATATCATAAACTATTTGAATTTGACAACCGATCACAAATATCAATCGGCCATCAGTTATGACGAAATAATGGAAGATGAAATAGCCATGAAATTAACTAGATCTTATTATAAGAAATTCTCGGGCAGTTTAGATCAATTGTTAAAGAATCCACATATTCATATAATGGTATTTTACGCAAATTTCCGTCGTATTTTCGGTTTAGGTTCATGTCGCATGAAGAAGAATTATACGATAAATTTATTCGAGTATCCCAAAAAGAATTTTTTGAAGAATTTAAAAAAGAATTACGGAACGAAACCGATTCCTCTTCAATATTTTTATGACATCCACATCTTTCTCTGTTCATTCATGAAAGTGTTTTCCGTTCCACCACATTCTTCTCCCATCGAAAAGCAAATTGTGAGAGATATGAAACAAATAGTTGATTATTTCCAGATGTTCTATATTGACATAGAAGCATATATCTGGAATGGATTTGGTAACGAGATTAGGAGATTAATTGGACAATATAATAAATATTTTCCAAATTTTAAACTTGATGTTCAACTGGTCTCTATCGCTCTCAATTTTAGCTATGTCGATAACCGACGAAAGGCACATGGTTATTCAATTCGTCAGTTAACAAACGAAGTCTGGAGATTCTTCATTTTTGATCGTGATATCAAGTATAAAATGGATAATATTGGGGAAAGAAGTTAGTGAAGACTATTCGTTCGTATCATTCGTCTCTCCCTACAGATTATTCTCTAAGGAATATATTGGAAGAAGACGGATGGAATTTGAATGGAGATATTGTCTTTTGTAAATTCGCACAAAAATTATGTAAGTCAAATGTTGATAAATTTTTTTCCAAACAATTTGATTTTTTTTAAAGGTATTTCAAAAAGTTTATACTTCCAACGGATTATGTTATCAAATTGATACGTCGAAAAAGTTAACGATTAACGGAGACAATCCGTTGAGACAGGAAGCACCAGGAACGGCCTTTGGTTTTGAATTGCGATTTGTTGATTCACAAGCGTCAAGTGATTCGAGCGATATTTTCACCAACAATATTCTGATATCCGGAATCCGATTATATATCCATTCTCCTCTCCATATTCCGTCGAAGGAATTGAAAGGAATTGTATTGAAGAAGAATTATCGATATAATATTCGAATAGAAATGGAAGAAGTTTGGAATTTCTTTCTTATTGATTGCTTTATGATTTCTTTATTTGAAAAAGGTAAAATTGATCGATCGAGAAGATTATTGTAATAGTAATTCGAATTATTCATATTCGAATTGTTATGACGATTGTATTCAAAGTAAATTGGAAGATATGTGTGGATGTAGATTATATACCAATCCTTCCAAATGTTCAACACTCAATCATATTTATTGTTTATTCGCATCAGATCATCCATTTTTCAGGAAGGAAAATAAAGAACGATTATGTCCGTTTTGTCTCCGCAAATGTCATTCCACTAATTATTTGATTAAAGATATTAGTTCATCTAAACTCTCTTTATATGACGACGCATTTAATTCTTATACGAATGGAAGTGGACGTCGAGCAATCTTAAGGTTCATTCACATTATTCAATAGTTATCAAACTGTTTGTTTTTAGTAAACATCAATATCAAGTTTCCGTTTATTTCGGTGATATCGGACATCGACTATTAAAAGAACAGATATTAATCTCGAAAAATAGTTTATTCCCATTGATCGGAGGAACAATGTGCTTTTGTATCGGCATTAGTTTAATTAGTTTAATGGAATTATTTTATATTATTTCACTTTATTTTAACAATCTCTTTTACTTAACCAACAAACCAATTTCAAAAACTATTCATAATAAATTTAATATATGAATTCTTCAAAATTTTTATGGTATTTTGAAATGTTATTAAAAAACATAATGATAGAAATATTCAACAATTTCACTATTTCAATCTCATTCTACAAAACAATTAATTGGAAGACATTTCATTATATTATAAATCAACAACAACAACAACATTTATTTCGATTTATAAATTATAAATTTTCTAATAATTGACAGTTATTAACTGACAAAGTTTGAAACAAGAAAATTTATCAATTAAATTGTTGAAAAATAAAATTTATTTGGAGATTAAATTAAATTGTTAGAGATGAGCGAGTCCATTCTTAAGAAGATCAATAGTGCTGATCTGATAAGAGATTTTGAAATTACGGTCAATACATTAAATGGTCGAATTAAAGATGTGATGTTACTGATTTTGAAATAAGTCATTTAAAACGATGAATTTACCATATTGTAGTGTGGGCGAGAATAGATTGGAGAACGATCGCCAAGAACGTAATGAAAAAGTTAATTTACCGGGCGAGATTCGTGAGCATATTAAGAAGAGAGTTCGTCACCTAATTATTAATTTAGATCTATAAATTTTATGATTAGCAATATGATTTCGCTTTCCCCACTAAAGAAGTGAAGAAGAAGATGGAAGAACTTAATCCAGGATTCATCGAAGAACGTCTCGTCATGAACGAACAATTGACCATAAATAACATGCAACAATTCAAACAAATGTATTTCCAACAATGTGACGACATTGAAATATTAAGAAAAGTGATAAATTTATCAAATAAAAAAAATCATCTTTTCATCATCTAAAGGAATTGAAATGTCGGAACAGACAATTCTTAGAATTCATCATTAGAGCAAATAAGAATGTTCGTCGACTAAATCATTTGTTACTACCTCCGACAGTTGATCAAATTCGGAAATATATCGAACGTATTCAAGATACTGTAAATGTTTATTAGAATTAAATTCGAAATTATATTTTTCAAATATTTCCAGGACGAATTGATCGAGAGTTATATGATTCAAGCGAAAAAGAATTTAGGCATGGAAATGAATGGTCTGAATACGATAGCTAATAATATTGTTTAACATTTTTATTTAGAGAATTTTCAAATAATTTCAAAAGAATTCTGTTTATGATACTCTAACCGATACTCTTGTCACTCAACACAATGTTCGAAGTAGATATCAGGATGATGAAGAGAACCAGAGAGAATATTCAAAAATTCTCAACGACACAATATTTGTTTATTTCAAAATTTTCTAATTATTATTAAAGTTGATTGAAGGACGCGATGTATTATTTAAGAATGGCTGAAAATAGTCTCCGATTAAACAATGAGATAACTCGTAATAATCTACAAGTTCTCTTTAGCAAATAATGAAATTGAAAAGTGATGATAATTCTCTTTAGATTTTGAATCAGAGAAGACGTTACAAAAATCTCTACATCGGCTATCAACGATCGAACAAGGGGAAGATATTTAGGAAGTTCGAAGCTCTCAAAGCCAAATCGAAGGAACTCGACGAATATTATCGAGAAGTCATTGCGAAGAATATGAAAACGAAACAAATATTTGCTCATCGTGTTGGAATTTTATTGAAGAATTTTCAGTTACTTCTAATTTAAAAAGTTAATATAAAATTTATTCATAAATTTAATTAGAATTCGGAAAACTGGAAAGGAGAAACATTTCTATGAAGTATGGAGAATGAAAGAAGATGTTTGTACTGAGAAAGCAAATCGATGTATCGATCTTATGATGGATATCCAGAAAAATTTAGAAGGATTCAAAGGACAAAATTTCCATTCATAGTTCACTTTTTTCTTTCAAATTTCTTTAATTCCATTCCAGTTATCCGGAACGAGCGAAAGAATTATATAAACGTCATTTTTTCCCTAATAATAACAAAGAATTGAACACGAAAAATTTCTTGGAAGAAATTAAAATGTACGAAAATGGCGAATTGAGCGAAGGACGACCATTCAAAATGTTGGAGCAATTTGTTAACGAGACGAAGATTAAAGAATATAAGAAATTATTATTACCAATGCCAATCGTCAAATTAGAAATTGAGAGTTTTATCGCTCTACTTAAACATCGAATTGATGCAGCGCTCGAATCCGATACTTGTAAAGTGAACGCTAAATTTCTTCGTCAACTTTTACACAATACAGTTGAAATTTAATTTGAATTCTCTTCATTTTTCTTTTAATCTTTCAGACTATTTTATTGCCAGAAAGAATTAGAAGAATTGTCGATTATGCCAAATGGGGCGAACAATCGATAATTTTAGTCTCTCAGATTTTAGACCGTTAGAATTTGATGATTAGAAAGAATTTTCATGAAACAATTCTTCCAGGATTGAAAATTGATTCATTAGAAGAATTAGGCGTACTTGTTCAACATCTTTTAAAAAATGGTAATATTTTTCGTTTATATATTTTTCATTAGAATCTCTTCAAATAAGATGAATTGATTGGACGTAAAGAATTACTTGATCGTTTTAATGAATATATTGTTAATCGACAAATTCGGTTTAATCCCAAAATCAAGTTAAAATTATGATTATTTCTCAAATGATGAATTTTTAAATTTCCATAATTTCCAGTTACGTAAAAGATATAAAGAGTATTGAGATGCTCGAACATCGGAATAGGGAACAAGACAATTTCTATTTTAATGCGTACGCACCTCCCGATGAACATTCGAAGGCAGTTCTCTATCTCAAATTATTCAAAAAGAAATGGATGATTTACAAGTTCTTCTTTCGTTTTAATTCAATCAAATCTAAAAATCGCAAAAGTGGTTTGATGAGACGTAGATCCGAAATCATTAAGGAATGTGTCGAATTGAAAAAAGGCAATGAAGAATTGCGATTGATGTTACAGAAGCATACTAATTCAGGTCGGGAACCATCAAAAACGGTAATACATAAAAGGAGCGATTGTGACACAATAACTGTCGCATTATCATCTCCCAGATCGCGCACACTAAATCTTACCAAAATACTTAATGTCGAATAATTTGTTGAAATAAAAAACTTTATTTTATTTTTCTTGATAATTCCAAAATTTGTTCTGTGGCAGTTTTCGGTAAATTTTTTGGAATATGATAACTTCTGTCGGGGAAGAAACGGTTGAGAGTTGATTGTTTGGGATGTCGATTAGTAAACGGTGTCCATATTCCTTGCGTCGATGGATGAGAAGTCATATGCTTCCGTCTTAATCGATGAATTGGTTGACCCGAACGTGTTAGACAAAACTCCACCATTTGTCCTACTTCGTCACGAGAATGTTTACAAACATCTAACGTATAAGTTTCTCCATTTACTTAAGAAAAAAATTTTTGGAAAAAAATTTGAAAATAATTTTTTTAAAAAAAAAATTTGAACAATATTCCGCTATTAATTTTGGAGAACAATGTCTAGTTGGTAATAAATAGAAAACGGATTGTTTATTTAATTCACCAAGTTTCTGAAGATTCTCTTCTAAATATTCTCTGGAGAATAGAAATAGAGAATTAAAATTGAATTAAAACGAACCGAACTCCACGACCGACTGGATTCTCTTTGCAGAATTTGAATGTCAATCGATGCATTTGGGTGAGATAAACATTTGCAGAACCATTTTGCAGATGGGCTCTCAAATACAAACTTGGTATTACTCTGGAAGTCATTTTTTAAAGTGGAAAACTAAAAATTTAAAGTTTAAAAAAAATATTTTTTCCTTTTCAAATTTAAAATGATCAAAAGAAAATAAATAAATGATTGAAGCTATTAATTCCGTAACAATCAAGTTCACTATTTTATTCCACGAATTGATACTTATCATTCAGTTTAGGGAACTATCATGAAATAAAATGAGAACTTAATTTTTATGAATTATATTGTTGAAGAAGTAGAGGAAAAAATTTAGTTGAGAAAATGAAAAAATATTGTTCTCGACTCCATTATTAAGATTGCTGAGTTTCTTTAAATTTATATATGATTCATTAATGTCAAGATATTGAGATAAGAAGTATGTTGATTCAGGAAGCAGCACTTTGTTTAGCTCCGTTCACGAATTAGGAAAATCGACTTTCCGATATACTTCAGGAGATTTATAATGAAATTTATTAGAATTTATCGATTTTCTTCTCTCAATATAAATAATGTTAAGGAAGTTACGGATTCCTTGTCGGAATATGTTAAGAAAATTCTTAATAATATTTTTCCATTATATTATTTTGGGAAGAATTGATGGTCTGAATGTTGATGAAGGTTTTATTTCGGTTTTTGAATGTTTTATCTAGAAATTCTTAAAGATTTTATCCAATGTCACGAATCAGCTTATGACGACCTGACCTTCCCAGTTTTGGCAATTGGATACACTAAAGATGCGATTACTCCTTATGAATGTAAACAAGCGTGTCTTAATACGTTGAAAGCGAATAAGGGTTATGCGTTTCTCTTTCGAGAAACCTGTCGATGTAAAGAAACTTTTTCATTCTCAACTCTGTCTGATCATACTCAATGTAATTATTATCCCTGTAATGGAGATAGTTCGATGAGTTGTGGAGGAGAAGTTGTATCTGAAGATGGTTTCATATCGAAAGGTCTGGTCTACCTGGCGGAAAGATGTACAATAGAGTCGATGAACGTAACGATGATAGGAGATGGTTTTTCTGATGAATTAAAATTTGGTGAATACATTGTCTTACCGGGTACGTATGAAATTGAGATAAATGCCAATACTTTCCCTCGGAATAAAAGTAGTGTAAAATCGATCGATATTTACATGGACATTTTTAGCGACAAATTTGGACATTCTCATTTCTTTTCTGGGATGTTTTACAATAATACTGAGCGGATACCATTCCATTTGCCTGGTTCTTATATCTTGAAAATTGTCTCTGAATGTGGTTCATCAAATCAAGAATTGTTTATAACCATAAAAGTCGAGTATAACATATCAGAAAACGGTTTGATTAAAACCTTCGAATGTGATGAATATGAAATAATGAACGACAATATTCTCAACTGTCATGGAATTATCGATATTAACTATGCCTCGGCATTGACATCAGGTAGGAAACATGCAATTTATGTGGATGTAGGAGATGATAATCAAAATGATATTGAAATTCTTTTGAAAAGTTTATTTTTAATAAACTGAAATTTTTCATTCTATTTTTCAGAATTTCATCATTTTTTCTTTGGAATCCCTTTCATTTTTGGAGGAGAGGATCATGGTGAAACTGAAGAGTTGATACTTCAAAATATTTGGTTTGAACAAACCTGTTCTGTGAAAGGTTTTTTCATCGATATTCGGATGACAGACGAGTTTACTCTTTCGGTTTAAATTCGCTTTTGTTCAATAATTCTTCTAATCATTTTTCTTAAAAGATCTTGAAACCACAATGTGATCCAGGAAAAGTTAATTGTAATGGACTCTGTCAATTAGTTTGTGATAATTTCAATGAGCATAATTTGACAATAATCGGAAATGTGGATTCTTTTCAAATTAATCGAACTATCCAAGGACTTACCCAAAATATTGGATTGCAATTTTTAGATCTCAGTCATCTGAACATCAAAGTATTTCCTGGTTTCCGAATATCTATTAATCAACCACAGGTGATATCGCGTATTCCTAATCATTACACCAATGAGTATTTAATGGATGTTCTGTTCGATGGTGGTACACCCAACACCGAAAGTACCATCGCTTTGATGGTTAGTGCTGTTTGTGATGCAAATTACGAATATGAATTTGCGGTATCATATGAAATGGCTGATATTTATTTGATGAATATAACATTCATGGAAGATGGAATACTCTCTCCATTCTGGCTAAATCGTTCGATTACCGTCGAGACTGATATTCCAAATTTCGAAATTGTCATTTCTCCTGTGACGTCAGAGGAAGATCATCATATCGAAGATCGAGAGATTTACATCAAACGATGGAATCCTACATTTTTCCGTATACGATTGTTCGATGATGTTTCTGGTTAAATTATTTTTTTTTCTAATTTTAAATTGAAAATTTTCAAAATTTTTGTTTAGTCGACACATTTTTATTTAATGTGTCATTTGGTGAGGAGTTACTTTATACGAATCAAAATATTAACGATTCTTTTATTCTCCAAATAAATGAGACGATGATTGACGAATTGGAAGTTGTCGTATTTTTCGGTTTAATTTATAAACGGAACGGTTAATAATTTCTTTAATTTTTATTTTCAATAATTTCCATTAAAATAGTTTCCATCGTTGTGGTGGTGGAAGAAGTGAGTTCAATAATCATTGAGACACCAGAAAATTCATTTGCTCCTCTCAACATTCCCACCGTTTTCAATATCAATGTGACGGGATCGAATTATTCATGTTCATTCGATTTCCATTATGATGGTAATTCACCGAATTGGATGGCGACAATCGATTCCACAAATATGTTCGATATCGTTTCAAATACTTTTACTGCTCTAGGAAATTGTACGATTTTAGTGGAATGTAAAAATGTATTTTCATCACGAAATCAATCGAAAGAGATTGTGATCGAAGAGGAAATAAGAAATATTCGTTTCGATACATTCAATGCTGATCTCAATCATCCATATTTCATTAAAGCTTCTTACGATTATGGAAGTAATGTGGTTGGTGAATTGAGGAAGATCGAAAATGATAATACTGAAACTCTTATCGATATTAATGTTGATGGGATAACCAAATCAATAATATCAATAGAACAACCGGCTGTTGCCATTTCACAAAATTTCAAATTGAAATTAAAACTTTCCAATTATTTGGGAGAGGAAACTAAAGAAATTATATTCGTTATTGATATTTCGTTGAATAGAATGGAAACGTCCTTAAACATTTCCGACTCATTCTTACCATTAGGAGAATGTATACAATTGGAAGTTTCCGCTTCTTCCACTCCCACCATCCCAACCAATACTTCGCTCATAATTAATTATGGAAACGGTGATGTTAACACTCAGCAATTGATCGAAGGTTCTACATCTAAATATAACCAAGTTTATTGTTGGAAGAAATCCGGAAGATATCTTTTAACAGTCGATATCCACAACATGCGTTCCGGCCACATATTATTTGAAAGAATTGATGTGGTTGGAGTGTTGAGTGATAATTTGCAATTGACTTATGAACCAAATCCTGTTCCATTGACAAAATTTGGAGGACGAGCCTCGTTCAAATTGATCGTCAGTAATTCGAGTAGTAATGATAATGGACAACCGGCAGAAGCTAATTGTGATTGGGGCGACGGTTCATTTACACCGTCGAAATATCATCCCAATTCAAAATGGCCGAGTATATATCCATATGTTGGAAGGTTGAATCATAATTTCATCCAAGAGAAAACATATTTGGTGAGATGTGATATAAAGAATCAATTTCATTCCTATCAGTATTGGACAGAAGTGAATGTTGAATTGAGAATTGGAGCTGCGAAAATCACTACGTACACTGAAGGAATGGGTGTTTCAAAACTAATTACTTATTATCTGGAAACGGATATGGTTGCAAAGAACGAAGAATTTGAAATCGAATGGCTCGTCGATGGACAATCGAAACAACTCACAAATTTTCCTTGTTATTCTCTTCTATTAATTATTCTCTTTTTATTTCAACTTTCAGTTATTTCTACGAATCGAATGGATTCCTTTGCAACTACATTCGATCGAGCTGATGCTTATTTGCTAACAGTTCGAATAACTAATAGTGTTCGCAATTATACTTATTCGTTTAACAAAACCGTGGTAATCGGCAGAATATTAAGAAACACGTTATATCAATTAGGATGTCACGATTCTCAATCGAAACTTTATACACAAGGTTTAATTTTCATCATTCGTTGCAGTCTTTAATTGAATTTGATAATAATTTAAAAAGGAATTCCATTCGAACCATCTTTATATTTGAAATTTTTCGGAAGTCGAGCTGCTCCTGAAGAACAATTGGCAAATAATACTTATCCTCTACATATCCATTTATTCGTGAGGGAAACATCAGAACGATTGAGTTCTGGAGAGAATTCAGTCACAGATATTCAGTTACCAATTGCCAATGATCATTTGAATGATCAAATTTGGAATTTTTCTGATTTAAGTTCCATTAAACAATTATCGTTATTGGAACCGGGGAGATATACGATCGTAGCCAAACTGGTTAGTGGTGGACAGAGGATCAAGAAGGTTCTGTTACTTTATCATGATCTGGAAGTGAAATTTGAACAAGATCCATTCGACATTTTATTTCGACCGAATTTCCCCTTTGGAAATAAAAAATATTTTAAAGGAATGGATATCGCTGGAGATGTGTTTCCAATTAATGTTCTTCTCAAATTCATTCCCAATCTCCAACAAGGTATTCCTAACGAATATTTAATCGAAATTAATTGTTTGACTCAGCCAATTCCATTTATTCGCAAGAAGTTTACCATCTCTCAACAAATTATTATCAAGTTATATTTTATTGGTACTTATGAAATAAATTTGGTCGCTAAATATGGGGCGTCAAGCGAAACGTTTAGTAGGAAGAAAACGATTAAATTAATCGATAATTCAGTTGGTGGTAAAGTGGTAGTGAATGACCAATCGGAAATTTATTGGAAGGACATTGGCGAAGAGGATGAGATAATGATAAAGATCGAAACTAATTCATTATTCTCGCAATTTCCCCAATGTATTTTCACCATAACTGATGACGGAACTGAAAAGAATTTGATCCATATGATGGAGAGTGAAAAAGATTTCTGCATTTCACTTACTCATCCACTCTCCAGATCATATGTCGTGCAACATAAACGGAACGTTGAAATTATCGATGAGGATCTTTTAGTTTTCACTTTCCATTATTCATCCAATCGATTAGACAGAACTAAATCATATAAAATCTATACGGAAAGTTGTACGGAATATATCGAATTGTCATATCGGATGAATATTATCATTCCCATTTTCCGTATTGGCACCGCCGTCTTATTGGAAGATGTGAGTAACCCAAATGATAAAATTGAATGTCCTCCAATTCATTTCGTCGTGGATGGAGAAGTGAAAGGAATCAATCTGGAGAACATGAAACCGTTAATTCCGGTGAAGACCAATATCGTCTCTGTTCATATTGTGAAACCGTCGTGCAATAATTTGATACGGTTAGCGAAAGAATGGAAAATATATGAAATTGATGATTATGGCGAACGATCGACAATGATCGATATGGAATATACTTTTGAAGAAAAATCGATGTATAATAGTGAAGTACTTTTCCTTCCAGCTAATGTAATACTTCCTCGTTTCTACGAATTCGTATTTGAAGTTAAATATGTTGATGATTTAGAGACAACTCCTTCTTCTATCTCCATTTTCGTTAACGTCACTAAAGCGAGAGTGGAAGCGAAATTATTCAATTCGATCGCTTCCGAAATATTGATAAGTCAAAAAAATAATTTGAACATAAATCTTTTAAATAATACTTATGACTATCAAACAGAATCACTTATCGATGAGAAGGAAGTAGAACAACTTTTATATTTTTGTCGAACCATCGGTGATGAATGGCCAATCGATATCAAAACGGATTGGTACGATATACGGAACATTCGTTTACCATTCGATAAGAATAGAGGCGGTTGTTATGGAAGTGGTTCTGGGAGAATAGGTGACGGAAATTCGATTGAATTATATACGAATCTCATGAAATTAAATGAAATTTATGAGTTAATGGGAATCATTCAAATGAAAGATGGTCGAACATCCACCACAAACATCAAATTGAAATTAACAGAACAAACAATTTATTCTATTAAAATTGCATGTGCCGTTCCATCATTATGTCGAACAGTATCGGATGGAATATGGATAAATGGTGGAACTAAAATTGTTCTTATATCTGAATGTTTGAATTGTCTCAATAATGTTTTTGGTGATGAATTCCGAAATTATTGGCGAATTCGTTATTATTTTGATGAGGACGTAAGAAAGGAATTATCGAACCAGAATCTAGTGGAATTTCCCAATCTCTCAAATAAGACGTTGTGTGAAAAAGTGAGAACTGTTGATGATTCTTATTGGATTTATATCGATGATATAACTGAAACAACAGCGATTGATGAGAAAACTTTCGTTATTCAACCTGAACTTCTCAACAAATATTGGATGATAAAACAATTCGAAATTTCTCTTCAATACATTTCTCCGGATGCTGATGCATTGAGTAAAATTAATGTCTATATAAATTCCCCACCGACTAACGGATATTGTGAGTTGGATGTAATTGAAGCGAAGACGACGGATTCCATTGGATTTCGATGTGAAAATTGGATAGATGCAGAGAATAAATTGAATCGTGTCAAACTATTTAAAAAAGATCCAAGTGAATTATTAGAACAAAGTATGTTGGTTGTCCAATTTAACGACACAAATAACGATACAAATGGTTTCCACTATTTCTACTTACCAGTAGGTAGTCATAATTTATGGTATACAGTTTATGATAATATGGACGCGTCTGTTACTCTTTTCCTTCAATCCATCAACATTTATGAGGACGAATCAGCGATCGATGATATATTATCATCAAATATAATGGGTGTGACATCATCATCTGATTCTTTGGTGAACAAAGCGAGTGGAAATTCGATTATCGATAAAATAGTTTCCGGAAGTGCGCAAGAAAAATCCAATTTAGTTCTCTCTATTGTCGAACAATTATCCATAAAACGGAAAAGAGCAGTAAGAGAAAACGGTTATTCATCATCCTCTAATCCAGCAACGGAGTCGATTGATAGAAATGAACCGATATCATCATTTCCATTAAATATGAATTCTTCATTTGGTTTCGATGATTTATCACTTGATGATAAATTGGATGAAGATTTAATGTTGAGTGATGACACTCCAATTAAATCGATCGAACAACAACAATTAAATCGTCGAAGTTTATCAGCTCGACCAAATTCGTCTGACGAAAAAGTACAAGAAAGAGAGAAGACTTCCAATTTCCTTAAATTTATGTTGGAATCAGTTGGGGGAAATACGAGAGCGAAAAATATCGACGAAAGTAATTTGGTGGCGGAGGCATTGGCATCTCTTTCAGATCTCTCAGCTGATATGAATGTCAATACTATAGAATCTAATGCACATTTATGTAATCAGTTAGCAAGAACGACTCAACAAGTGTTCGGTGATACATCATCATTCCAATCGATCGTTTCAATGGCGAAAGCTATTTTGAAATGTTCTGGAAATTTAATGAAGAATTCTGGTGGAACAGTTGCTGGTAGAATACCAACATTAATTTCTGATTTTGATGATATAAATTCCATCGAAGCATCTTCCGATACGGATTTGGAGAATATTTGGGGTTATAATCGTGCATTTGAATCGAAACTTAACGAAAATACTGATGAAATGATCAAGATAAATCGAAATGTTCGTCGTCATCAACAAATGGCAATTCAAGTAGCGAAAGAGACGTTGGGTTCAATTCAACGAATATCCTCCGTCGCCATGAAACAAATGGTAGTCGATGAAGAATTGACGATACCAGCGAGTGATGTTCGTGTTACTTTATCTGCAATTCGAGGTAACGAAATAAAAGACCTGGAAGTGACTGAAGGTTTTGGTAAATTCACTTTACCCTCCACTTGTGACATGTCCTTATCATCATTATGTTCCAACACTAATTTTTCAACTGTTAAATTACAAAGTATCTCAATGACAATGGCACCGTCGCCAAAATTGAATGAGGAATATGGTGCCAATATTGGAATGGAGAATGATATTTATCCAGTGGGAATGTCTAATTTGATGTCACTCACTTTATTCGACGAGAAGAATGAAATATTGAAAGTTGAAGAGAGTCAGAAAGAAATTGAAATATTCATTCCTCGAGACTCGTCAATTGAGGAACCGAAATTTGCAAGAATTAATGGAACAATCGATTTGAGGACACAAGGTCATGTCAATTTCAAATATCATAAAATGAATTTACTAATGGCGAATGCGAGTATTCATATCGATATCCGTCCACTTGCTGTCGATGATGAGAATAGCTATTTGATCATTTTGAAAAGGAACGATAAAGCCATTCTCAATTCGACATATCAACAAATTGATGATTGGAAGATTGTGGATAAAAGATGTGTCGTTGCTAATACATCGAATAATTACTATTCTTATTCATATTTAAATACAAATAATACTTTTGGAAATATTTCGATTGGAATTCGAGAATTAACAGAAGAAGAACAAAAGAAAATCGAAGAAGATTCAACTGGAAAATTAATTAATTTAATCAATGACGATCCTGTAAATTTTACTTCGGATTATCTTATCCGTTTCTATTCGTCCGCATGCTATTATTATAAGAATGGCAAATATTATGCTGATGGATTGAGAGTGGGTGATAAGACAACTTTTCGATATACTCATTGTTATTCAACTCATTTATCAGAATTCGCTAGTGGATGGATCGTTTTACCGACAGCGATCGATTTCGATTATGTTTTCGCCAATGCCTCTTTCGCCGCTAATCCCACAATATATTCAACAATTATCATTATATTCGTTTCGTATTTATTCCTACTCATTTATTCGAGACGAAAAGATAGAAGTGATGTGAAGAAATTAGGTGTTTCGCCATTACCTGATAATAATCAGAATGATGATTATTTTTATGAAGTTATCGTTTATACGGGAAATAGAAAGAATTCTGGTACTAGAAGTAACGTCGCTATTATTTTATCGAGCGATGAAAGAGATACAGGTATTCGTGTATTGGAGGATGAGGAAAGACCATTATTTCAACGAGGTTCTTGTGATGCTTTTGTTTTATCGACCGCCGAATCTCTCGGCCCATTAACTTATTTACGAATTTGGCATGACAATAGTGGAAAGAAGAATGATGCATCTTGGTATCTGCGATATGTTCTCGTAAAGGATTTACAAACTAAAGAGAAATATTATTTCATGTGTCAACGATGGTTGGCAGTAGAGAAAGGAGATCATTTAATCGATCGAATGTTACCCGTCGCTAACGAAGAAGAAACTCAACAATTTTTCCTGTTGTTTGCAGAGAAGGCAACGAAATCGATGAATGATTCACATTTATGGTTTTCGGTATTTGCTCGACCACCTTCCTCCACTTTTACTCGTGTCCAACGACTTACTTGTTGTTTAACTTTGTTGCTTTTGACGATGTTGATGAATATCATGTATTACGATATACAATCGGATGCCGATGTTAAATCATCGAGTGGCTCCGGTCTTCATTTAGGTCCTTTCCATATCACTCAACAACAAACGAGTGTTGGTATAATCAGTTCAATAATTATTCTAATTCCTTCTCTTATGATCGTGGAATTGTTTCGTCATACTCAACCGAAAACCAAACCAATTAATCAATTACATCAAGCCCTCCTTAAAAATTATCAACAAGCGAAAAAAGTGAAAAATGTGAAGAATTTCAAAGAGTTCTCCAAACTCGAAATAGATCCATCATCTTTCATGAATTTGAAAGATAGTAGATCTCCTAAACATTCAGCCACTTCCATTAAACGTCCATCTCCACATAATTCAGCCACTTCCACTAAACGTCCATCTCCACATCATTCCGCTGTTTCAACTTATCGACGAAGTAATCAATCCTCTTTAAGTTTGTATGATATTAATATGAGTATCAATAATTCATACAAAATCACCGAGAACGACAATAGCAAAGAGAATCATGAGAAAATTAAGAAGAAGTTCATGTTGCCCTGGTGGATGGTAATTGTCACGTATTTCCTCACATTTGTCATTTGTGGAATTTCCGTTTTCTTCATCATTTCCAAAGGAATAATGTTCGGTGATGAGAAAGTTGCTGATTGGTTGACGTCACTTGTCTTGTCCTTTTTCACCAGTATTCTCTTCACTCAACCCATCAAAGTCATATTGATGGCCGCTATCATTTCCATTATTTGTAAGAAGATATCGAAAGATGATATCGGAGATTTGGACGAATTAGAATTTCGAGAACAATTAAAGAAGAATATAATTAAGGAAGATGAAGAATATTTACATAAACTCAGTGTTAATTCACTTTTGGCTACTCGCCCAAGAAAACGGATGGTACAACTTCCTAATCGATATGAACAGACGAATTCTCGATTGAAATTGGAAGAAGAACAACAAATTGTTGGAACGACAACGAATATAGTTCTGTATATTTTCGTTCTATTTATTATGTATCTTATCGCTTATGGTGGACGAACGAAGACGTTATATGAACTCCAAGAAAATTTGCAAACAACTTTCGTCAACGATCGACTTTATCCCTTTCCGATCATTAAATCTCAAGAACAATTTTTCATTTGGTTCAAAGAAGTTTTCTTACCAAACATTCGTGCAACCACCTGGTACAATGACCAACCACCAATTGACGAAAGAGGTTTCATTGGTGATCGAACAAATCGTTTATTAGGATATGCTGTAATGAGACAAGTACGATTGAAGAAAGACAAATGTCGATTGATTGATGATTTGAAGAAATATTATAATTCTTGTTCGACTCATTTCCAATTGATGAAAGAAGATAAAATTGATTATGGTGTCAATTGGACGAAATTGACAGTGGAAAATTTAGAGAAATGGAAAAAAGAAAGTGAACAATTTGCAGATTATTCAAATACTTTAAATGTTACCGAATTTCGTTATTCATCAGCGACACAATTAAATTCGTTACCATATGGGGGAAAATTTGCTTTTTATTCTGGTGGTGGTTATGTTTTCGAAATACGAGGAAGTTTCGACATTTTATTGAAGAAGTTTCAACAATTGAAAAATCGTCGATGGATCAATCAACAGACAAGAGCGATATTCGTCGAATGGAGTCTGTACAACGCCTGGACGAATGTTTATTGTTCGTGTCAGATGTTGTTGGAATGGTTACCGTCGACCGGTTTCGTTACATCCTACCATTTCGAACCAATGATTCTCACGATCAATTTAAACGGTTTTGAATTAATTAGATTTATTGGAGAAATCATCTTTTTCATCATTACCCTGGTGAAAACGATAACTTTCATTCGAAAAATCATAAATGAAAAATGGAAAACTTTATTGAAATCATTTTGGTGTATCGTTGATTTATTGATTTTAATATTTAGTTGGAGCGTTTGTATCATTTATATTTATCGGACGATTAAGATGAAGGAAATCACTTCGACATTCAAAAAGACTAGTGGAAATAAATATATTCGGTTAGATTATATGTCATTTTGGAATCAACAATATTGGACTATGATGGGATTTGTTCTCTTTCTCTCCACTATCAAAATTCTTCAACTTCTTCAATTTAATTTACGTATAAAAATGTTGGGTAGGACGTTGAAGAAATGTAGTCAGGAATTGATTTCATTCAATATTATGTTCTTTTTTATTTTCGTTGCATTCTGCTCCGCTTTCTATCTTTCCTTCTGTAATCGATCTCCATATTTTTTCTGTTTCGTTAAAACCATGTATACCGGTATGGAAATGATGTTAGGTCAATTCCATTTCGACGATATGCTCGAACTCAAATCTCCTTTACTTATCATGTTCATTTGTCTTTATAATTTCTTCGTGATTTGGTGTCTACTCTCCATGTTCATCACTATTATCTGTGACGCTTTCTCTCAAGTCAAATCGAATTGGAGTTCGGAGAATAATGATTTGAATATCATTTCGTATTATTCTAATAAAATTTTTGGAAATACCTCCTATATGGAGGAGATGGAACAACGAAATAAACGAAATAAATTACTTTCAACCATCGAAGTATTCCCAAGAAAGATCGATGAATTTCTTTACGTCATCAATGAAGTTCCACTTTCTTTTTTCATTTATTCTGTTTAATGTTTTTTAAAAGATTTATACGGAAGAAGGATTGAATGAACAAATGTATTATGAGAAGTTAAGTAGAACTCAATTGGATCGATTAGCGAAAATGAAAGCAAAAGCGATGGAGGAGGAAGTGAAGAAGAATGGCAAATCGACGAGACGATTAAAGAAGAAATAAATTTTTATTTAAATGAGAAATTAATTGAGAAACTTTAAATTGACTATAATAATAATTTAATATTAATTTTTCATGGAAATTTAATCATGAATAAATTGAATAATCATTTGAAGTTGGATAGTTTTGTGAATTATTGTGATTATTCGTTATATGATATAAATAATTCTCGTTGAATTGTGAGGAATATAATGCATTCAAATTATTATAATCCATTTGATTATTCGGAAAATTTATGGTATCACTTACAGGGGGATTTGTGATTGATGATGATAATAATGATAATGATGATGCCGAATCGATTGATGAGGATGAGATTGATGATAATGATAATTGTTCGTCACTGGATGATGATGGACGATTTTCTTTTTCTTCTTCATTCTTCTTCTTTGCTTGATATCGGAATGAACGTCTCAACATTGAACCGTTATCGAACATCGATATACATTCCGGATGTAATGTCCATCTTCCTTTACCTTTCTTATTATTTTCATCTGAATCTTAGAAAGAAAAAAAGAATTATGAATAAAAATTTCAAAAAAAATTTTAACTTCCTCTTTTCCGTTTTCTTGTTGTTTTTGTCGGTTCTTTCATTTCTTCACTTGGAACTTTGATGAAACAATCGTTAAAAGAGAGTGTATGTCGAACGGTATTTCTCCATTTGAATTTCGGTTGTAATTCTCGATAATAAGGAAATGCTGTTTCGATATATTCGTAAATTTCTTGAAGTGTCATTTTTAGATCATCCGTCGATTTCAATGCCATCGAAATGAGAGCGATGAATGAGTATGGTGGTTTTATCTAAACGATAAAAATTAGAATATTAATTGAAAAAATGAAAAGAAACTTGTGTATTTAATGAACGAGAATTATTAAGAAGATTCATTGAGTCTTCACTTTGATCTGATGAAACGGCGATGGTATTTGAACCATTTAAATTTTCTTTCGATAATTTAATTCTTTTCGATGAAACTTCCTCAATTTCATCATTAACTGTTTGATTGATTGTTGTAGGCGGGACATATGATGAATATAGTTCGTTATAATAAAGAAGATAAGAATAATAATAATTATTCATCATCGTCGTTAAATCGTTTGATGATTGTGGAGAAGTGAGTGATGATAATCCGTTTAAACCGAATTGGATACTTTGTTCATTAAATGCATCCGTCGATTGTAATTGATAATTCAAATAGTTTTGCGGCATATTCTTTTCAACTTGATGAAAAAAGTTGGATTTCAATGAAAATTATAAAATCAACAAATCGTTTGATGAATATGAAATAAATCCCAAGAGTGGAAATAGTAACTGATAGTTGTTTTAATTGAATAGACAAACAACTAACAATGATATTTATATGTGTTAAAAGTAAAATTATCAGTAAATTGATGAGGAGAAAGAAGAAATTATCAGGACAATTTATTAAGTTTAATTAAGAAAGATTTACAAAAGTTGATAAATTCAGCCATCTCGACAGGAGGAGAGGTAAATGATACAGAAATTAATTAATTAGCACTTTATTAACGAATATTTCCCAATCCATTAACTTCTTCTTCATAATTTATTTTAATTGATAAATTGGATATCAATTTATTTTCTTGATAGTTATTCCCAAATTTCTTTTCTCCTCTCAAATTTCTCTCTGAAATTCCTCAGGATGTTGAGAAGAATTTGGGAAGGTTTCATTTTTCACGAGTTCATTGTTTGGATGCTTCACATTGAATGATGCTGTCAATTCCTGTCTCTATCTGATAGGACAAAGCGAATGCATCTTGTCCATGACAATAATAGTTAGGCAACCGTTCATTTATAAGGAATCCCAAATTCGTATAAAGACGAATAGCTTTCTCGTTTGATGTTTCCGCTTCTAATTTGATCTAATTATCCAAAAAAGTTGATAAAATGTTGAAAATTAAATAAAATCAATCTCACTTCAAGACAACCATCTTTAATTAATTGACTGATTGCACATTTGATGAGATTTGAACCTTTGAAATAATTCAAAAAATTGAAATGATAAAAATTCCATCAAGAAACTTTTCAGAAAGATATTTTGAAAATAAATTGTGAAATAAAAATTATAAAAGAAAACTTATAAGTGTTAATGAAAAAAATGAAAGATTTTTAAAAAATTTTTTAATATTAACCGATTCCTTTTTTTCTAAATTCATTGATAACTGTTAACATGGCAATATATCCACTGACATCATTCGACTCTAATTCACTTCCCTTACAAACGATCACTCCGATAATTCTTTTATTTTCAAGTTTCTCAAATTTCTCCTTGTCATCAAATGGAATATAAGATCGGAATGATTTCTCTTTTGATAATGGAATAACGGAGGAAATATCATCTGCCGAATAAGCGACGATACAAGCATCGGGCCAATTCCGAATGAAATATCGATATGTGTAAATTGTATAAGGTTCACTCAACGCCTCATCAATCAAATGCATGATCTCATTGAGGATATTCTCTCCTCGATATGTATCATAAATGATGTTCAATTTTTCATCATAAAATGGGAAATTTAAATTTTCACTCATATCCAAATAACATCAAACAAATGAAATATTTCATGTGGTTGGTTAATAAAAATATAAAATATATTTCGAATTGAAATTGAATTTTCGAAAAAGAAATTTTCTTTAACTTTTTTCAATTTTCAAATTTTAAGCATTCCATCAACACTTCGTTTCTCAACAACAACAACATACTTTCATCGTGTTTTCAAATCTCTATCTTGAACATAACATTATTTCTTATCAAACTCTTTTTGAAAGATATTTGTTTAATAATTTTAATCAAACCTTTATTTTTTGTTAGAAAATTTGTTATTGAGATTATTGGAAAATGGGTTATCGAGGTCCGAGGAAACATATGAAGAGGTTGAACGCTCCACGTCATTGGATGTTGGATAAGTTGTCTGGAGCGTTCGCTCCTCGACCTAGTTCGGGACCGCACAAAGTAAGAGAATGTCTTCCTCTTATTTTACTTTTACGTAATCGATTGAAATACGCTTTGACTGGAAGTGAAGTAAAGAGAATTTGTAAACAACGTCTGATTAAGGTTGATGGGAAAGTGAGAACTGATATTTGTTATCCTGCAGGATTTATGGATGTCATCGAAATTGAGAAAACGAAAGAATGGTTTCGTCTCTTGTACGATGTTAAAGGAAGATTCCGAGCACATCGAATATCTGAGACTGAAGCTGAATACAAATTGTGTCGAGTGACGAAAACTGGTGTGGCAGCAAAGAATGTTCCATTCATTGTTACTCATGACGGAAGAACAATCCGTTATCCAAATCCTGCAATCAAGAAAAATGATACAATTCAAATTCAGATTAAAACGGGCACTATTATGGATTATATTAAATTCGATCATAATCAAATCGCTATGATCACAGCCGGAAGAAATTTGGGAAGAATTGGAATTATTCGAAGTATCCGTCATGAGAAAGGTTCGCACGATATCGTCCAAATGACTGACGAGAATAACAACAAATTCGCCACAAGAGCTGACAACGTTTTCGTCATTGGACAAGGCAGAAAACCGTGGGTCTCATTCCCGAAAGGAAATGGTGTACGAAAAACGATTGCTGAAGAACGTGATATTCGATTGAAGAGAGCTGACGAATAATTTTGATATTTATTACGTGAAGAAAATAAAATTAATTTCCATTTAATTCTCTCATAATAATTGGGAATTTTCATTAAAAAATTTAATTGAAAATTTTTCTTTCAATTTCCTTTTACTTCATACATGATGGAATTGTTTGATTTCCAGAAAATTCCATTAATATCTAATAGGAATTGAAGAATTTTTAATTATTTTGAATAATGTCATTTTTCTATTATGATTGAGCCAATAAATTGAATAAAAAAAATTACAGGAAATTTTAATGGAATAAAATTTAATAGAATTGAATGAAAATTTTCGACTATTTCCAACTGAAATCATACTTATTGACTATTCGTCGTTTTTTAGTGAGAAAAAAAAGAAATCGTTTGTTTAGCGAAATAGAAAAATGAATACAATTATTTTATCTATTTTTTTGTGCATTATCGTTGCATTTGATTGTGCTAAAGAAATTACACAATTACAAATTGGAATTAAGAAACGAATCGCAGAAGCGGATTGTAAGGAGAAATCGAAGAATGGAGATTCTCTACAAATCAATTATGAAGTTCTTCCATATTTTATTTGTCATTTCTTTTAATTGAATTAGGGAAAATTATTAGATGGAACTTTGTTCGATTCGAATTTAGACAAGGAAAATTCTTTTAAATTTATTCTGGGAAGTGGACAAGTAATTAAAGGATGGGAATATGGTCTAATTGGGTTAGTTCTAACATTTTCACAATTTCATCTTTCCATTTGACAGAATGTGTGTGGGAGAGAAACGACGTTTGAAAATTCCATCCTCAATGGCTTATGGAGAGAATGGAAGTGGTGAGAAAATTCCACCAAATGCATCGCTCATATTTGATGTTGAATTACTTGGAATAAAGCAACATGGACAGGAGGAATCTGAAATGGAAGAGGAACCAGATGAATTATAAATTGATAAAATGATAATTTGATCTCGTTAAATATTTGAATAATAAAATTTGTTACAAGTAAATTAATTTGTTTTATTTGATGAACATTTTAATAAGAAATTGAATATAGAGGAATAATTTGTAAAAAGTTAAAACAAAAGAGGAAACTGGAAAGGAAATAAGGATTAAACTTTGTCAATTTTTGGTATAAATTAAGTGAAAGTTTCTGATGAAAACGATGAATGGCAATATGAAAATGAATTAGATGAAGTTTCTTTCGTTTTCGACATGGAACGAATTTCCTTATTCATTAATCGATCGATAGATTATCTAGCCATCTCTTCGGAATCCATTGAGGTTCTGTCAGAAATTTCTTGACGATATTCTTTATTTTGAAAACCGTTTCGTCAATGTCTTTGTTGATGATGATTGCATCGAAATATTGTGCAAAATTCTCTTCGACGTCTCGTCCTTCTTCAATGATTCGTTCAAGTTCTTCTTCCTGATAAAACATCAATTATTCCATCATTCATCCAATAAGAATGAGACTAACTTTAACATTCTCTTTCGCTTTCAGTTTTTGAATTTTGAAATCTTTGAGTGGTGGTGGACAAACAAATATGACGTAAGGCATCAGATCAGACGAATATAATTTTTTAAGAGCCTAAAAAGAAAATAGAATAAAAAATAATAAAAAAATGAATTAACGTTACAGTAGCAGGTGAGTATACACACTTTCCGATTCGTTGTAATTTTCCTTACACTATCAATTTTAGTACCATATAAATATTTTTCTAATTCTCCCCATTCCACAAATAAATTATCATCGATATCAGCTTCGAAGACATGTCTCGTTACGAAGAAATATTCGTGACCATTCACTTCATCTTTCCTTCTCGGTCGTGATGTATCTAAAAGAAAAAAGTCAATTAATCAAAATGTTCAAATAGAAAAATAACGAGGAATGGCTGAATCGAAAATTTGTGGATCAGTTTGTAATAATTTCATTCGAATTTCATGACGACCGACACCTTGTGGTCCGATCAATATGAGAGGTCGAACTGTCGGTATATGGAAAGTAATATTGTTGATATCATAAAATGGAGATACATTATGAAATGATGACGAGTTAGTAGCAGTTGTTGTTGTTGTTGTTGTTGTGGTAGTAGTAGTGGTGGTGTCGTTGGAGAAACTGGTTTCTTCGTTCGGTAAATTTTCTTTTTTCATTTCGAGAAATCGTCGTTTCTTCTCATTGATATTATCGACGAATGAAAAAGTGATACAATAATCGTAGAGAACAGATGTATTCATAATATCACAATTCTGATATGTTGGTTCGATATTATGAATAATTTTCAATTCCGTCAAATTTTGTTTATTCGTTTTATTTTTTCTTTGATTTCTTGATGACGATGATGATGATGATGATTGTTGTTGTTGTTGTTGTAATTGTGAAGGTAATTGATGTTTCCCATGTTTATAAGTGAGCATCTTATCTAGACAATCAATTCGTTCCATGATATGTTTGGGTAGATGTGGCGGTTTGACGAGAATGATTTGTTCATAAATATTCTCTTGTTCCATTTGAATTGGTTGTAATTCTTCCAAGATTTTCGTTCGTAACGATTTCCGATAATGTCGATTTCTACGTGTCAGATCTCGTTTTCTGTTCTTATTAACTGCCACTGCCATTGCGGTCGCTGCATTTGCAGCAGATGCAGCTGATGCTAAAGTGTTGAGTGTCATAGCTGCATTTGTCTCATTTTTTCGATTGAATAAATTATGTTTCGATTTTTCCAATCGTCGTTGACAGACATGGATATGATGACGGAACATTTGTTCGAGATATAATCGTCGAAAATCTAATGAAGGAATTAATCCAGCGAGTGAAACTTCAGATTGTCGTTGATTACAAGGAGAAGTACGATTCATTCCATAATAACCTTCATCATGATCATTCAAATCATCTTCCTTATATGCTTGCCACCAATACTTGTCACTCGTATCGATGATGTGTAAAATGTCTCCACATTTGAAACTAATTCCCAATTCTTTACATGGCAAATAATTATCGTTGTCTTTACAATAATCATAAAGTGCACGAATATGTAAAATGTTCGATGGATTCTGTGTACTCGTTATTGAATTATTATCTAATCGATCAGAAACCGTCATTGGCAATTTATTCGTCTGACCATTACATGATTGAGATAAAGTATTCATCGAGAATAATGATGCGTCACATAAATTATCATTCTTTTTTACTGCATCATCATCAAGTGCTGGTGCAACTAACAGGGTGATCTCTCCTTGCAAATCCGCCAACAAATCACAAACTTGATGAATATTTCTTACACCTCGTACAGGCAAATCATTAATCTCTAAAATTTCATCATTCACTTTTAATAAAGATGTTCCATTACCAGTATCGATTTGGCTATTCGATTGGGAATATGTCGATTGAATTGGAGAATTAATTTTACTTCGATTCGAAATTTTTCCGTTCTCGTAATGTGGCGATAGAACGGGAGATAGAGTAGAACGACAAGACGAATCATTCAAATTTGGTCCACATCTTTCAGCCACTCCACCTTTAATAATTCGAGCGACTAAAACTCGATTTTCTTCACTTGTCTCATCATCTCGAACGGTGACACCTAACGGTTCGTCTGTCTTCTCAATTCGAATTAATTTCAATTTATCCGTACCATATTCGTCCGCTTTCCGTGCTAGATATTGATGATCTTCCGATTGGAATGATTCCATATTATCTAATTTTTCTTCCGCATTCTTTTCTTCAAATTCAGCGTGCGAACTTCCGATATGGACAGAAAGACGATTAGCTGTCGCTTCATCAATGTCGATTTCGTGATGGATTTCATTCCTGATATTTTTCGTTTTATTATCATCCAAAATATCTTTCTTCTTTTTATGATGTTTCTTTTTCTTCTTTTGTTTTTTATGTTTTCGATCGTCATCCTCCGTCGTTTGCAATTGATCGACATGATGTTGTCTCTTCTTCCGATGTATTCTCTTCTGTTCCTTATGGTGGTCTTCATCATTCTTCTCATTACCATCATTCTGTGGATGATGACGTCGATGATGTTTCTTATTTAATGATGATTCATTAGAAATCATCGCACCGTCACTATGGATGATAGATAGATCACTGGTAATTTCTTTCTCTTCAGGTAATTCTGTCTTTTGCAACAAGTCTGCTAATGACGTCGATAATAATTTTTGATAATCAGCTTCCACATCACCTTCTTTCTCGGAAGAACTTCTCAAATTCTCTCCAATTATTCCTGAAGTCGACGAATCTTTTCCAGACAATTGATCATTATTCAATATTCCTTGCAGCTTCTTTTCTGTCACTTCATGTAACTCCTTTTGTTCTGTTACATCATTCTCTTTAACTATTCCATTTAATGTATCATAAACGAAAGCGAGAATGTCGAAATGTGATGTCTCCAACAAGTTATTCAAATTGCCAATCGCTCCCTTTTCCTGTAACTGTATTTCCGACGACTTATTCGCATAAACGAGAATTTTTTGTAACTAAAATAAAAGAAGAGAATGAGAATTATGTCAAAGAATTTCTTCCCTAATAAATCATATTTTGCAATTTCTCTTCTCAACTAATTTGCCTTACCTTAAAATTTGACTAAAATTTCATGAAATAACGAAATATGAGTGTCGACTAATTAGAGGAGTTTTCTTCCTTTCCGTTTTATGATGATGATGATGATGATAAAGATGAGACTTACAAATAAATTTTATGAAATATATATACATATTAATTAAACGAGAGTGAAGGAAAGAGAAATTCTTTCAAATCAAATCATCGTCATCTTATATGGAATGCAATCATTCCTCTCTGCTAGTTAACTGGACTGACTATATCATTCTTTCTAACGCTTCATTGCTAAAATGGAAATGAAGTAATTCGTTCTCCTAAAAAAACGAATGATAAAACGATACGAACCTCTGACAACAAAATAGAAATTTTCAAATTATTATTTGTGTTCCCATTATTATTGAGATCGAATTCTTCGTTTTTCTCCGAAACAATATGATTGACATTCAACATCTTCTTAAATGAATCACGCACAGTTGTCATCTTTCGTTGTAATTGCATTAAATTTGTGAATTTGGTGGACGAAACGAAATTCTTCAACAATTTTATATTTTCCAATTTCGTCATTTCATTTCTCGTCAAATCTGTTCGACTCAACAATTCCGTTTCGTCGTCTTCTAATCGTGAGAGTAGAGCAGGAATATTTCTCGTTGAGAACTTCATGGAACTCAACGATTGGAGTAATTTCAAATCGATATCAGTGAAATTGGAATGAGGTTCTGATGATTTTCGAATGATTTCCTCCTTCTCTCGTGACGACTCATCAGTCGATGATAATGGAGTTGTGTCTACGTTATTATCATTATCATACTCCTCACTGTCCTCACTCAATTCCTTGTAATGTTTCTCTTTTTTCGAATCGAATCCTTTCAATTTCTTCCGAATACTTCGTTTCGATCGTCGGAATTGTTCCTGAAATTTATTGCCGAATTCATTCGACTGTTTCTTCAATTCATTCGCCTCATCAAATTCTTTCACAAACTTTTTCTTTTCACTTTTTTTCTGTTGTAAATTCTTCACTTTCTTCAAAGAACTCCTCCGATTACTTGAACGTAGAATTGGTGCACGTTGACTGCTCGTTCTTTTTTGGTTTCTGTTGTAAATACCGATAATTTCATCGTCTTCACTACTACTCTCTTGAGTGTTGGGAAGATGAGAGATGGTTTTCTTCATCAATTTCTTCTCACTCATTTTTAAAAATTTCTTTTTATTCTGTTTCTTCGGTTCTGCTATTTTCCTTAACCTTCTAGCGCTATCACGTAAATGATGATGGTTGAAACGGTCGTTATTTTCTTCATTATCTGAATGACATTCTACTGAATCACTCGATGATGATGATGATGTTGATGATGTTGTAGTAGATGTAATTGATGTGGTTGATGAGGTTGCGGCCGTTCGTCTCGTTGATGATGTGAGTGATGAGGTCGAAGTTGAGAGAATTCGATGTTTGTCATTTTCATGTTTAACAGAGTCATCCGATTGGAAGTTGTGTCGTTTGTTAATTTCTGAGATGACTTGTCCCAAAAACTGTTGTTGACGTCGTGTTTCCTCTTCTTTCTGTTTCTCATAAGTTTGATTTCGGATTTTATTCTTAATCTCACTAATTAAACTGCCACTGGTCTTTGGCAATTGGAAATTGCAATCGGAAACGCTAAACAATTTCCCGTTCTCACAATTGATCATTTTCGTGTTGATACGATGGAAATCCGTCGAATTACTATTCTTGTCAGTCGTCTGAAGTTGAACGTGTCGTTCCTCCATCATATGGAACGGTGATCGATACTTCTTTCTTGGTGGTTTGTGGCAATAGTCTCCATTGAATTTATCTTCGATCGATTGAGGCGATTTACTCAAATTATTGTTCGAATTTGTTTCGTATTGGCTAATGAGTGAATGTAATCGACTTTGACGTGAATTTTTCGTTAAGTTGTTGTTGGAGGAAGTATGAATGGGAGATAACTCCTCTACGATATTAGTCACTGAACGTTTAGTGGGATTGAAACGATGTTCCCAAACGGCTGAATGGACATTATTCGTCGATTGAGTTAATTGACGTTTAGAATTGGAATGATGACGCAGTTCATAATTCGACTGATGTTCATTCAATTTTTCGGTTGAATTACAATTCTTCAGATTTTTGTTATTCGATCGATAATTCCTTCCTATGGAGATGAATAGACGGAAACGGGAGATAGAATGGATAGATGAATGGACAAGTAAATGAATGAATAGAATGTGAAATGTTATCTGAATGGAGGGAGGGATATCACACGAATCCAAATGTACCTGCAATACGGATATGGAAGAAAGGAATGAAAGAAATCTCCCCTCCTCGAAGAAAAGGAGAAAAGATATCGAATACAAAGAACATCGATCGAAGACATCATTCCAACTATTTGACATGTATCTCATTTACACAAAAGAATGACAAACAGGGAACTGGTTACTTTCCTGTTTGTACGATAATACCATCCGAATCGATGATCTCCATCAATTTCACACAAATATTTACCGAATTCCTTTCCCTATCTTTCGGAAGAAGCAAAAAATTTTAACTAATTACTAATCAGTTTCTTCTTCAATTAAATTTCTCGATTAATTAATTATAACGACTAATTCACTTATTTTCTTCTTCTTCTTCTTCTCCTCCTCTCATCGAACTAACGAAAGATACTGATTGGAACATGAAGAAAGGAAAGAACAATTTCTTTGAAGAAGAAAACATAAAATTTCCAATTTAATTCATGACTTAAATCGTGACTGTTGATAACATAATCATACCTGGGAATATGGTACCTTCAAAAATTCCACTTACCAATTCTGTAGCGAAAATATTCGAATGTTAAAGAAAATTTTCTTCAGGGAGAAAAACATCATGTTCGAAGTGTTCTATTATTAGACTACTGATATATCGTTTCACTTCATCTAACTTGGTATAATTAAGATTTGCAACAACTTATTGTTGGGTGGTGTGGCGGGTTGGAGGGATATGTTGAAAAAGTTATTTTGATGATAATTTATTTAAATTAATCTTAAGAGAAAACAATTTTCCCCATTGTCATTAAGGAATAATTCTTCTCCATTAGGAAAATATACAAAAGCCATCGACACTACGAACTGGGAACATGGAACAATTCTAAACATTTTCAAACGATTTTTTATCGATTGGAAAAGCTTATGGAAAATGGACAATAACTTATTTCCGTAGATAATTTCAAATCTAATATTTCCAAATACTTCTGCCAAGCAGTTCTTCCAAATAACTGGACAATAACCTTTCAGTTTGATGGAGAAAAAAAAATCGATAGAAGGAGATGGTGCAACTTTCTCAATTACAATTACAAAAAGTTCGAGTGTCGTTCTTCAACTTCCTTTCACATTTGTCGAACTGACATGAGAAGAAGTTGAAGTAGTATAAATTGGTTGAGAAGAACATAATGTAAACAATAATTATCGATTTTGAGTTTCTATGTCCATGGAATTGGTGAAAGTTGATGTTAATCTCTAATTCATGAAGCAATCGGTTATCAATTGATAACGAGTGATAACGGAAACAATAATGGAAATAATGCTGAATAAAATTTCTCGCTCAAAACAATTAGATTGTAGAGAGTCGATCTTATTTTAATTTTCTATAAGGACATGTCAATGAAGTTCGATCGAATCAATTCTCTTCCATCGACACAGATAATGAAAAAGTAATTGTAAGATTAGAAACAAGTTATACAACTTGTAAATAACCAATCGTAGAGAATAGTTTCATAAAGGAAATAATGAGACGTTGAGAGAAGTTTGGTGATTCTGGTATTCCTCCTCATTATGTTGGAGATGGTGACGATTGATGGAAGATAGATTAGATCTACATTATCTACACGTATAATAAGAACGATTCTTATTATTATTACCATTATCATAATTGACATCAGATCACACATATTTTATTCTCACCAAAACATTATTGACATACGACATATTTCCACTTTATCTTCCGTCGGACAATAGAATCTAATGTATCACAATATAAATGGAAGTAATAACAACGATGATGATGATGATGTCCACATGACGAGTAGAAACATCCTGATCTCCATTAATATTAAGTTATTATAATGTCGACTTCTTCACCACCCACAATACATCCACTAATCTCTCATATGAATTGTATGTAATTCGTTTAATTTATCTTAGGATGCTGGACGTTTTGGGATTTGTTAAAGATTCGTACGAAAATTACATTACTATTAGTGGATGACATGGGAGAGGAAGAAAGTAGAACGTTTGGTTCGATCGGCTTAATCCCATCACATACTGTCGTCGTTCTCTTCTCCTCACCGTTCGGAGATTTGTAGGGAGATAAAACGCTTAAATTTCTTTATCTTTCGCTCTACTTTCCTTTCCATCTCCATATCGTTCCAATGGTTTTCTTTCCACTTAATTTATTCGGGTTAATAATTCTCGTCGTTGAGAATCGATTGCCCTTCATTAACATGAAATTTTATGAGGTCGCTCTTCCTCATCTACACTCATCATTCATTATTCTCTCATGATTCGTTTTACTTCCTTTCCTTGACATGCACTTCCATATGGACATTGTGCATAAGCAAACACTTCACACTTCGCTTCCATAATATCCCCAATATTTAACTTGTTTTGCTGACAATAACGTTATCTTCCCATATCTTTCACACACGAATGCACACACACTAGCACACGAGTACGCACATTGACACATTCGTCTATAAATGGATGTGGAAAGAAGAAAAACATATTTATCATTCAATTCCATCGCGTCATATTGCTGGCGGTGGGATTGGTGGAAGACAATAAATTGAACATTTCCCTTGTCCATTCGTACTATGATATAATGAAAATATTGAAGTATTAGATTAACCTTGAACAAACACAAAAGGCGATAATTGGAATATTCTAATGGAATGTAGTTAATTCGAACTATATCCCATTCACTAAATTATTATGCGCTTCACACATACACACACACACACACACGCACACACCCAAAGTATAATTGAATGGTAGCAGTGAGGGGAAAGATGATAAGAAAGATATCTTTATTTATCTACCCCAATTATGAGCAGTAAGTTCAATTGTATCAGACAAGCAACTCTCCATATTCATGAGTCGTCATTCTTTCTGGTTGAGTGGAATTGGAAGAGAATCGAACCCGATTTAAATTTACATAACACAACTTACCCAATATTTTATAATGACGTTACCAATTACTACAATTTCGTTTCACCTGCTTAGAATGGAATTTCTAGACTAACTTCTTTCACAGGAAACTCAGTACATAAACAACGGAAGCGAATGGTCAGGAGATGGCATGATTCATTAAATAAATCTCAATTAAATTAATGGAAATCTCATTAATAATTATTGATAAGAACGATGATAGGAATTAGTGAGAATGAACTTGTCAAGTCCATATAATGAATATAGTAAATGAAGTAATATTAACCAATTATCGTCGATTTTTTTGGTTGGTCGCTTCCCTGTTGTAATTGATCAAATAAGTGCAATGTCTTTCGCACCTTCCCAAAACAAACGTCGATCTCTGATGAAGAAATTTGATTAAGAGCTGGCTCATCTTCATTATCAATGTTCGTCTGTATTGCAGCAGAGATCAATTCCTTCTCTGGTGACAGCTGTGAATGATATTGTTGTTGTTGTTGTTTCCTGTTCGATTCATCAACAGTCTTATGTAATTCAATTTTGGAGGAAAGTTGGTCAACCGACCTCCTGCCGAAGTGAACAGCAGCAGTTGCCGCAACTGCATTGGCACATTTCAAAATTTGTTGTTGTCTTTCGTTCGATTCCATCGAATTATTCGTTCCCAACGACAATTGATGAGAATTGTTGGAAAAGAATTTCTGATTTTCGTTCAGACGTTTCATTTCTAATTTCTCCATATTGTACTCGTGTTGTGGTGATGGCTGTGGTGATGGTTGTTGTGTAAATTCCACCGTTTCTCTCGATTCATGTAATTTATTATATTCCTTCTCTCCAACTTGTTGGTGGCATGTTGCGTCACTCGTTATTCGAACGTTGCTGTGATTTATTGTTGTATTGTTATAATTGTGAGCGACTAATCCGGTATAAGCGGGAACTTCATGCTTCTCATCGTCTCTCGATTTCTGTGATATCTGACTATCCCTAGTAATATTATCTTTCTCGTCTTGACGATCATGATGATGATGATGATGATGATGATGAGAATTGTTCGTTGTCTTGTTCCAGTCATTCGAATCCAGTAAATAGGCGTCATCATTCTTTGATAAATCTGCTGTAAATCCATTAACTTTTGAGTTGAAATCATTCGGATTTATTGTAAATGTTCCAACGTCATTGGAATCGGTCGACATTCTCTCAATTGACTCCGTTCTAGATATTTTATTCAAGTATTCCGACGAATGACGCTCCGTAAATTGCGACGCCGTACGTCTTATACAATTCATCTTCATTCCATTTCCTCCATTCATTCCATTGATTTCCAAAGAGGATTTCGTTCGTTTCACCGATCTAGTCGAATTATAATATTTCTCCAACTTCTCTTGTAATTCCGATCGACAGTTCCCCACTCCCGAATTTATTTTGGCGGAAGACACGAAAATTTGCTCATCGTCAACGATTGGTTCGGTATGTTCATCCGATTTGATTTGTATGATCGAAGTGAATCGTTCGTTCTCAGTCGACGATCGATTCAATTCTTTCTCTGGTGGTAATTGGAAGGAGAATGAATCCTTCTCTTTCCGTTGATAAACGACTTGAAGATTTTGAATATATTGTGAATTATCATTGTCGTCATTAGGATTATCCATTTCTAAATGAATTATCGGTTGAGAATAATGAGATAAATTGTGATTAATCGATAATTGATAATCTCCTTCTTCTTCTTCTTCTTCTAATGCTCGACCATCTTCATATTTTCCCATCATTTGATTACAATTATTTTGAGAGTCGTCTCTGTGAGGAGACTGTGATGAATGACGACCAGTATTAACATTCAATGCTTCAGGTAATCGTTCAAGAAATGAACCAACACTCGAAAGTGAATTAGCCAACGACAAACTATACGTTTCCATCACGTGTCTAGTATTATCGATATTTCCACCGTTTCCTTCATCCATCTCCAATTGTGGAACATGATCGGTTATATGAAGATTTCGATGATTGACGTGGTTGAGAGGGGAATGATTTGTTTCCTCTTTATCTAATCGAATGATTCCATGATGAATGTCATGATTTTCTTCCGAAACTTCCATATAATTCAATCGTTCACCATAACCATTCATATTAGTCACACCATTTCCATGGTTGTCGTTTCGAGTATCACATTCGGTTTTCTGTTCGTCGAAATCAAAGTTCGTCAAAATATCGAAATTTGTCGATGACTGTGATTTTGGAGATGATGAAGTTAAGTTCATTTGTATCTGTTTCAACAGATTGTACACTTCAGAATGTTCGTTCGTCTTCATCATATGCTCCTCGTCATAATCAACTTTGATGGCTGATGCTCGTATGGGAGAGAAGACTTCGGATGATGTTGAGGAGAAGGAAGCAAGTGATGATTTCAACGAGGAATATTGTCCGGAAGAATATTTTCTCCCATTAAATTTCTGATTACTTTCTTCGTCCTTCCACTCTTCTCCATCCTTCTTTCTCATTTGATGATAGTTCGAACGATGTTGATCTTTCTCATTCGCATAAATTGTCGCGTATATACAATCATCATCTGGTCGACGCTTATTTACATCCTTCACTGCTGATTCCTGATGATGGGTAGAGGTGTGTTTCTCATCACATCTCCTCATATGCTTCCCATTAACCGAATAATTCGACTCGATTTCATGTCTATTATCCATCTTTTCTACCTTCCTATTACTACTACTACCACTACTGCTACTACTAATAATACTACTGTTATTATTATTGTTGCTGATGATTTTATTGACTGGATTGATTGATGAAATGTTCTTTTCTCCCAGATCATTATTTGCGTCGTCTTCTTTTCTCTGCTGCATTTCGTTATCCATTTGATGTATTAAGTTGTTGGTGGGATGACCTTCGTCGTCCATCTCATTTTTCTTCTGACGAAAGGAATTGCTATGTTTATTCTCAGATGTTGTGAGTGCGCTGGCTGATTGATGAAGTGATGAAAAGAATTTGAGAAACGATTTCTTCAGTTTCGATGAGGTTACACTAGATGACGAACTACTAATTTCATCTCCAAATTTCCGTAAATGCACACTCTCATGACTAAATGATCGTAATTCATCTTCACTATTATCGTCTCCATTAATTTTCTTGTACTTTTCATTCTTCAACTTATCCTCTTCCTCTTCTTCTTCATCTTCTTCACTTTCTTGCACATCTATCGCTCTCTCCTGGTAAGGAGGTGGTGGTGGTGGCATCGACAGAGGCGAATTCAGACATTTATCACCCTCCTTCTTCTCCTCATTATACAAAAAATTTCTTTTGAATTCGGCGAAACTTTGTGGTTGCAATTTACGTCCATTCAAATAATCCAGTGACATATCTCTCGCTTCGCACAGAGAAAATTTAATAAAATATTTTCATAAATTTCTAATTAATAATTCAATTAAATAAAATTTCCGTTAAGGACAATTAAGAATTCTAAAAAAGTCTAAAAAAATTTCCTTAAAAACAACCAAAACTTTAGACAGAAAGTAAAAAAAATTTCCATCTCAAAACAATTAAAAATTATAAACAAATACAAAAAATAATTAAAACTTCCAACAAAAAATTTTTAAGATTCTCATTAAAAACATCAAAAAAAAATAAGTTTTTTTTCAGAAAACTTTTCATGTTTTTAAATAATCAAAATATCTTCTAACAGTTCTTCATCTTCAATCAATAAGATGAATACGTCAATAGTTTATGATGTTGACGATAAAGAAGTTGTTGAAAGAAGAAGGATGATATTAAAAAAATTATTAAATTTACACAAGAATTCCGGATGCCAATTAACTTCATTTTTGAGAGAGGAAGATAAATTTAATTGGAACGAACTCTCCCACACGAATCGAACAAAAGACGAGAATTATAAGTAACATGTTCTAGAACAGAAGAAATTAACAACGTTCAATGTCTATGAGAATGAGATTAACTTTTGGTGGGAAGATGGGACGGTTTTATCACGATTTTAGCCTTCTACCTTTCTACGAATAAAAGAACGACGAAAGGCAGATGGTAAATTATCGAGAACTCTAATTTGACTGCCCTACTATTTTCGATCAATTTTGACAAATAGGTAGGTCACGTTCTCCTCAGCAATTATCATGTGAAAAAAAAACGGAATCCATATGGAATTGGAATCAGGAAAGTTTTTATTTAGAAAAATTTTATTTTATTCAACTCATAAAAAAAGTCATCGATAATTTATTAGAAAAATTGGAGAATGAAAAAAATTGTGGAAATCATCTAATTCCATTAGTCCGATATGTTTATAACTCCTTCAATTATTTCCATTGATATTTCCCCTTTTTTGTTCCAGATTTGGATTGGAAGGAAAAGGAAATATTGAAAATGGTTCGATTGTGAAATGTGGAAAACAATAGATTTACAATAGGTAAATAGATTAAAGTGTGGCGAGTAAAGGTTAATCAGTCATCAGTCTCCTGACATTATTGGAAGAGACTGGAAGAAATTTAGAGGCGGAATGTTCATCATTCTCATTGAGGAAGTTGTTCGAGAAATTTTTTTTGAAGTAAGTGATTATTTTATTGGAAGGGAAAGAAAACTGGGTAAAAATGGTAACAATACCGAACGACAATGACAACAACAATATCATTCCTTCGATTAATAAACAACGTGTAATAATCTTGTTAGGACTTGTGTAAAATTAGATACAATTCACTAACAAATACCTGAACATTCTTTCGAAAACGTTTTTACACCATTTTTCTTTTCACTCACAAACAATCGAATGGAAAAAGATGTAATATTTAGTGAGAGATAGGAATCTACACAATTACACACTAACATTCTCTTCTCAAAGGGTGAAGAAACCGGTAAATTTATTTCATTTACCGTAATAATGTTAGATAAAATCCGTGTCATTTACACAAACAGGTGTCACATTGAATAAAACCGTCAGATTCCTCCACCGTTTTCTCCTCGTTCTAGATGATGATGATGATCCTTTTAAAGTAGTATGAAACATATGGTATGAATAACCTCGAACTGATACTACTACTTGTTGTGATGGTAGTGCTTTAGGAATAGAAAATGAAATTCTTTTTCAGTTTTCTCTTTGGGGAGGGGAAGAGAATTGGGAAGAAAAAAAGGAAGAATGATTTTTGTTTTTAGGAGAACATGATGAATTATTGAAGGAATTGTTTGAAGGAATATGAAAAAATTTGAGAAAATATTTGCTAATGTTGATAGGACATATCGTAATGTGAAAACAAGAGACGCGAATACCACACAAGATAATTAGATGAAAAAGAAATTATTTAAATAATATTCATGAGAATGGAAGATTTCTTTGTTCTTCTGAGTTTCATTGAGATCATTCTTAATTCCACCAGAATATAATCAATTAATCGTCCTTCATTCTACATAATTAAATATTATTCCACCTTCTCAAATGTACCACCTCTCTTACTTCTATTGAGAACGAAGAACTGTCAATGACACTATTCCAATTGATGGAATTGAATGTGGAATTACTGAATATATTAGACTGCACAATTAGCAATTACGAAGAAATTGAACGAATAAATTTTTTGTTACATTTAATTCAATTTCAACTCCACTAAACTCTCCTAATGGTGATGATGATGTGAATGGCTTGGTATTAGTTCTCGCAATAATTGACAATAAATAGAGGAAGTTTTGGTTGAATATGTCGGTGAATAAATATTGAGAGTCGTGTGCAAAATAAATTGCAATAAAAGAATTATATTCTCTTCTTTTTCATTAAACAAACACCGAGAGAAACATTACCTCAAATTATCGTTCTATTACTCAAATGATCATGACATAGAAGTAGAATGATACTGTTAGGAATTGAGGTGCCAATAAAGGAATTAATGTTACATTCATAATTGTAACAGTTGATAGAACATAAATTTGGTGAATTAATCTATTCCTTTCTACTAATGGCGGTGATGGTGGTGATGATATTTTTTGTGTGGTCATAACTGAATGTTTCAGTCGAGCGTAAAAATGACAGAGATGCTTGAATAAAATTCAACTTCATTTCTTCTCCAAGTAAATTTATCATATGATTAAAGTTGATATTGTTGTGTGGTTAGGAAAGATATTAAACATATGTGATTCGACTATATAAGTACATTGATAGTAGAATGATAGTAGAAAGACTGTTTACATTTCAAGAACTTTTCTAACATCAACCACTTCTCCATTTTGTACACCTCAATGGATTGGGGAGACGGGGAGGAGGCGGAGGAGAAGAGATATCATCATTCCCATTGTCATCGGCGTCATGATTAGCGGAGTCGTCAGATACTTGACGTTTTTTGATAAATGTGTGGAAAATAGAACCAATAAACATTTTCATGAATTAATTATGTTGACGTCAGTTTATGGATATGTTACATGTAAATATCAGCAACATCCACCATCATTTCAATAAGATTGTGTGAAAGAATTAAGTGGAAAGTCGTCGAAAAGAAATTAATTCAGTCTTCTTTTTTGTCAGAATGATCTGGGATTAAATTTCACCACTATCCGACACCCATCCCCAAATGTTATGATCGAACGAATCAATACAAATGTTCCTATGTAAGTTTATCGTGGTAAACGGATACCGTCATATTACATTATGGACATCATATCGAAACAACTATCCGGAAGATAAGACTTACATCCAATCAATCATTATCTAACGGATTAACTAGAGACTTAGTTGCGACTCGGTCTTTCTTCGTCAGAACAAGAAAATACCAGAATTATTTCCATCATCCAAAAGAATGAAATGTTGAATAATGTTGAGATGAAGAGAAAGAGAGAGAATTGAATCATAATTGAAAATTCATCAGAATTTTGAAAATAACTCGAGAAATTTTTCCCTAATAATCTCCTTTCTTTGTTTGGCGGTTATATTCATTTCCTTCACATAGTTTCATGGATGTACATCACTAACCTCACTATGATGTGAGTGTACTTCATATGTTCTTTTTTGTATTTCAACTGCGTTCACGAATGAAATGATTAAGATATGCGCGATTCCTGTACCTTCTCTTCTCTTCCCTTTCCCTTCTCATCTCCGGTTCAGACGACCGGAAGGAAACTCTCTTTCCTTTCAATTCCTTTCCTCCATCAGGTTTCAATTTCATTATAATCTCTTCGCGCTGTATGGGCAAACTGTGGATAGCAAACGGACCGGAACAAGGAAATGAAAAGAGATAAATTTATTCATTTTTATACAAATGGAATGACCAGTAAAAATAAATTGGTTGAGCGAGGAAGACGGAATTTCCTTTACTTACAATTTCTTTCCTTTTCGTTCGTCGTGTGAAACTTCTCACCTTATTCGCAGATGTATTGCGGTTGTAGAATTCTCATTCTCACCAACTATAATACGAGTCGTCGTTGTATTATGAAACTGATTTAACAATTCAAATTTGAACTACTTCCACAAATCGATAAAAGTGATAAATATCGATTATTTTCTTTGTAATAATCAAAACTTTATTTTCTCACAAAACATCTAGTTCAAATTGGTAGGAATACGAAGAACTGTCTCAAACTACAAAATGCATTTGATTAGCAATCATTTCGATAGAAAAGAACATTAAAGAGAAAAATTTTCACGTTATTCAGCAAATATTTTATTTGTCAATTTTATGTTCAAGAACAATACAATAACCTTCGAATTAAACCGACTACATATTTGATAAAAACATTAGAACGTAATTAACGAATTAGCAGTTCAAATGCAAATCACTCCCTTCATTTATTCTTCTTTCAACAACATATGACTCAATTATAATTCTTCAACTGTAGTTTTATCGAAAGTATTCAAATGTCGGAAGTTGTTGAAAATATAAAAAATCTATTTACCATAAATTGAATAATTCTTTTATTTTCTCATTTTCACTTCGACTGTGCAAATTATTGAACAAATAGTAGAAATGATGGAACCAAACTGAAAAGTACTGACTTAATTAAACTTAAGATATTGAAACTTAGAGTTAGAAAATAAAAAAATTTCTCTCTAATATAAAAAATAAAACTCAATAAATTAAAAAAATTATTGAAAAAAAGAAATAAAATAATTCGCTAATTTATCGTTGAAAATAAGAAATACAATTTCGAACACCAAAAAGTTGTTGCAAATATAAATAGAACTCAGTTTTGTCCTAGAAACAATGCAAGAAACTGTCATCATGTCACCAATTCTTCAAATCATTTCCTCTACGTTATTTCTTATTATTGAAGATTTGAAAGTCAGTCCCTTTTAGGTGAACTTCTAAGGAGAATTAGTAATTCTTATAGAGTCTATAAGAATTACTATTATAAGTCTATAATATAATAGTCTATAATATTGACTATAAGAATAAGATATAGAGTTTATAATATAGAAGGATTAAATACTGATGATAATCGATAACATTTTTTTCTTCTTTTTTTATGTCCAATTTTTATGAATTTTATGAGAAATTTTTAGTTCAATTCCATTCTGTTATAATTTTGATTAAAAATTCATCGGTAAAATGAGAAAATTAAAAAAAAGAATTTTTTCAAAAAATAATAATTTTTAAGCATTTCTGTTGTAGTGCAAATTGTGTGTTGGAAGAATAATATATGAAGTTGAAATCGTAGCTTTAAATGGAATTTTGAAATAATTTTAAATATCGAAACGATTGAAAATGGATCACGGAGCGACGGATATGTTAAATTTGTTATCGAATTTGCTGGATTGTCAATCAAGCGAATTGGTGGATGTTCTCCAACGTTTAAAGACGAAGATGAATGAAAATAATTTGAATATCCTTCTGGAGAATGTCGTGAAAGCGATGGCGACTAAAATGAGGAGTTTGTTATTGGTTCGTAAGAATCCCGAGATGTTCACTGGCGATATCTGTCAAAAGATGATAGCGATGCAGGTTTCAATTTGGGAGCGAGATCTCAATTATCGGCGAATCAAACCGGAATTCTATTCCGAATATTTCTATTCGTTTATGATTTTCACCAATATGATGGTGAGTGAATTGTCTCCCTTGTCTTTCAAGAAGATTTATTTAGAAGAATATCTTCTTCTCTTACATCACTTTTGGAGACGAGTTGATGAATTTGAATTTCATATTCGAATCGATTCCGAACAAAGTTGTCTGTTCATTTATCAGATGTTGGCATATATCTGTAATTTCCATCCAACTATCGTACCGGAAGTGACAGAGAAATATAGAAATCAATTGTGCGAAACGTTGAATGAGAAATCGAATAAAATTTATTTATTGACAATGATTCGACAAATGATGAAATGGTTAAATTCCTCCACCGAATGGAACAGTTTATTGGCAGGAACTTTCGCCTCTGTCATTTGTTGTTTCCATCAAACGATTAATGAAAAAGTCAAATTGGAATGTATAAAATGTTTCTGTTATTTCTTCTCAAAAATTCCCACAGATAAAACGAATATCGATCACGAATGGTCAGTAGATGGATGGAGGAGTAGTTGTGATACTTCACTTCTCGTCATCGAAAATTATTTGACTGTCAATATTTTAAATGAAATTCCTGTGAAATTGGTGAGAGATGAATTATCTGGTAAATTGTTATCTGGTGCTGCCTATTTAGTTTTCGTAACGAACAATTGTTCGATTATGTCACGTTTCTTGCAAATTATTATGTTGACGAAATTGAACGAGAATGATCGGAAAAAATTAGAGAAAGAGAAGACGAATAAAAAATTTTTTGATATTTATACCAGTCATGTGAAGAAGATAATGAATGAAATAGAAAAATATATCATTTCTATTAAAGAGATAATTTATTCAAATTTTGCGGACGAATTATTAGTGAGATTGTGCAAATTAGAAGGAGTGCTTTATTTGATGACGTTGGATTCTGATGAAATATTCGAAATAAATTTCAAATCAATTCAAGAAATTATCGTGAAGAATTTCATTTATTTCTTGTTTCGTATGTCGGAGATTGAGAACGATCAACAAATCATTTCATTCATCAATCGCAATATCGATGAGACGAGAAACGACGAATTATTCGAAGAATATTCGGATGGAAATGAAAATCGATGGATTGAAATGAATTTGAGAATTTTTAGTAAATTCCGTAAGAGAGTTGTCATGAAAGTTCGCGAAATGTTCCTGATGATTTTGGAGAAAATGTCGGGAGATATGTTTCGTGAATTATTCGATGGAATTGCGGAACATTCGATGATTTATGGTCAATTGAATAAATCTCATAATTTAACGGAAGATGGAATGAAATATTTGTTATTGAATTGGATGATGGAATTTGAAATGAAACGTTTAGAAACATATGAGAATGGAAAATTACGATTATCATTAGAACAATTATCGATGATTGGCAATAATCTAATGGCGATAATAAATGATACACATCTTCCGTTTATGCAGATTAATCGTGAAAAGATTCATCTCGTCTTTAATGGAACACTCATTCAAGAGACGACATTACATGAATTGGAAAGACGAACGACATCAATTCTTCATCTTTATTTTCATGGAATGTATTTGATTGAGAAACTGATAAATTTGGAACGTGAAATGGAAATCGATAAATCGAACGATGTTCAATTATTATATGGATTGTTGAATTTGAGTGAAATGAATGTTTATAATGGTCTCGTTTTCATCTCAATTTGTCAACCACTCATTCAACAATCAGCCATGACATATTTATATGAATTGATGAAAATCCATCAATCTGATATGGATAATGTGAAGAATCATGGTTTCAAATTGATGACTTTTATTTGTAGTTATTCCAATCCCATCGCTAATCATTCACAACGATTTTTGAGAAGTCTACAAATGTATTTGATCAACGAATGGAATTGTAGAAATGATGATGATGAAATTCCGGAAAATTATATCAAATGGAAACAGTTATCGAAAGAATCAAACGCCATTCGAAGTCTCTTCTCCATGAGATCGTTATCATTATTATTGATTAATTATACGAGTTGTGTCATTAAATTTAATTCATCGCATGAGAAACAAAATGAAAAATTGAATGAGATCATCATTTCCATCAATACAATCATTAATTCTGTTGTAGAATTATTATCAGATATCTTCTCATTAAAATATCATTCAATACTCATTACTCAATCCATCGACACAATTGCGTATTGTGTACGAGCTATATCGATTTATCATGAATTTTGGAAAAATTCAAAAAATGATCAACAACCATCAAACGATGATCCAGTTATCGAAGAGGTTAATGACGAAAATCCAGATAATCAAAAGGTTCAAGATACTGAAAAATTGATGAATGATTTTATTGAATCATTAGTGATAGAAGTGAGAGAATATTCGAAAGAAAAGAATTCAGTTACGAAAATTGAGACGAAAGAAAATTTGGATGAAAAAGATTTCAAGACAATTGAAAATTCCGAACCAAATCCTATTGATAAAGATGAAATAGTTCCACTTCATTTATGTGTGATTGAAACGATTTTGAAATTTACGGGTAATATCGTCAACGAATTGAGTACGAGAGATAAATTGAAATTTTTGAGAATTGCAAAAAAATCAATTCCATTATTAGGAGAATATACCGATCTTATATATCCTTATTCTCATTGTCTCTGGGAGTCGTTAATATCGAAATTATCCATTAATTATTCACAAGTGAATTCAACTCAAACTAATTCATTGGCAGCTGCTAAAGTGCAGAATCTGTTAATAATGAAATCAGTTAATGAGAATGAAATCATCAAATTAGATGAGAATACCAATCAACCGGAAACGGTAGTTCGTCAAACATTTGATGTGTTGTGTACGTTGGTGGAATCAGCAGGTGGATTTATGGAATCGAAATTATTCGATAAAAGAATTGGTCTTCCTTCTTTAATGAAATGGATGGTGGATAGTTCGTTCCATTCACTAAATGTCACTGATGACGGTTGTTATCGATATACATCGACATTTAAATTACAATTGAAAATTCTTCAAAAACTTCCATCACTTCTCACTAACATGTGTGAAAGACGTGAGTCTCATATCAAAGCATCGAGATTAACAGATAATAAAATTTGTTGTATATTGAAAGGAATTGTTCTTTATTTGAATAATAAACAACCGATAGAATTCCAGTTTGCGGCTGGTGAAATAATCAAATTTTTATCTGCACAGAAATATGATTTAGCAATTTTTTATCAGTTTATTTTATGAACATAATAAATAAATTAAGTTTTTCATTTCTTTTCGTAGAATTCTCATTTTTCAGAAAATGCCATTACCACCCAAATTAGCGAATAGATTGAAAGTTCGTGGAATTCTTCCCAACGATCCTCCTTCTCTTCCCACTGATTATGAAGAGGAGATCATTGCTGAAGATTATACTTCAAATAAACCAACTCCGAATAATCCGGATAATGTTCCTTATCTTCTCATGCTTCCTAAATGTCCAAATGCTCAAATTCATGAATGTACATCTAATTGTGCAGTGCAATGGAGTATGTTCAAATTTCAGCCGAAAGAAACTGTCTCGAAAATCCAACAATTATATCGGATAAAATATCCACTGACAGATGATTGGCGTGAAGTGCCTGATCCGAAAACATCTCGAATATTTTATTGGAATATAAATGATAATAAAGTGTCGTGGTTGCCACCGGCACATCCAAAACATGTGACTATCACTCCTCCATCAAAAAGTTTATTCGTTTTGTCATTCATGGAATCCGATCCTACTTATAAAAACGATAAGAATCATCTTGATGACATTCATCGAAATAAAATGAGTCGTATATCAATTAATTTCAATACGAACTACAAACCGAATACTACGTCAATCATCAAGAAAGAAGATGAGCAACCGAAGAGAAAAGTTCGAGAGAAACGGCCACAAGTCGATCCTCTCGATCCATCTTCATATTCCGACATTCCCATAGGTACATGGGAATCTGGATTGAATAAATTTTAATTAATCAACTTTTATAATTTACAATATAATATAATTAATATAAATAGAAATAACCTCACAAATTCCTCGTGTAAATTATCTTGTAAACACGCATAAAATTTATTTTGATGGAGGAAAGTTGTTAATAAATTAAAACAGAAAATGATAAATTAACGGAGAAATATTATTATGAAATTTGTAATTACTGAAATTGTAATTTTAAAAACAGAAATCAACCGCGATTGGACCATCGCGATGGTCATTTGATTGGAAATGTGAATCGGAAAATAATCGGATAGAAAATATTTCCCCGTATTCTTTTAACACAATGATCGGGGGAGTCACAATTGGAAAAATTGACAAAAATAGAATTCTTCATAAATTCTCAAGTGATATTAATCAATTATAAACGATTCAAATATAAGGTAGAATTTTCAGTCATTAGTCAGATCTGCAATTCCAACAATCGTTTGTCATATAGGTTAAAAAATATACATCTCAAGAAAGGTCAATGAGCATATAAAATAGATTCTGCGAAAATTTGATGGATGAAGATTACTGACAAGGTGAGAGTATTGATGTGCTCTACCATCGACGTTTGCTTGTTGAATAAATAAATGAAATTGAAAGAATAATCGGCGAGAAGTAAATGTAGATATGTAGAAATATCGCGGTGGTTTTCTTGGTTTTCTCCTCGGTTTTTCTGTTGTCATTACATTTTCTTTTCAACTTTTCAAGATTATTTTTTCTCTTTATGATGAAATTTCAATATTTTGATAAAAACCAGATAAAACAATTCGAATATGGTAAAGATACTACCACCAATACATATGCCTAACGATCCACCAATTTGACCTAAAACGGTTTCAACATAAGAAACGACTTAAAGAGGAAAAGTATTAAAATAAACTTAAGGTGGTTGACAAAGATATGCCCTTCTTCTGGCTGTAGTTTTCAATTAGATGATCATCGAAATAAATTTTCAATTTGGTTGTCGATACACTTAAAATTAAAAAAAAAAGTTTTTACATTTTACAACACAAGATGTTACTTGAAATTTAAGGGATTCAGACACTGTTTATTATAATTAGAAGAATTGCCAAATTCGTTAATACCGTTTATTAAACTCCATTTAGTATCATATTCATCACAATGTGAATATCTTGTTTTGAACTTTAATGAGTTTGGTGTATCTGATATAATCATTTTTTGAAACATCAGAAAATCACATTCCTGTACGCAATATGGGCAATATTGTTGTATTCTCCATTGAAAAATTTCTAAGATTCCGTTATTGGTCAGAAATGCAAAAAATAAAACCGGTTGCCAAAAACGTACAATAAAGACTCCCCAGTTTGGCACAAAATTTAGTCTCAGTTCGATTAACTAGAAATAAATAATAACATTATTATTTATTAGAACCTTTAAGGAATAAAGGCGAACCTTCATCATGATATATTTTACATTTACATTGTTTTATTATAAAAAGATAGTAACATTCTTGAATACATTGTGCTCTAGAATATTTGCCTTTAATGTTGTACTTTTTTTTGAATTCGGTTGTTGGTTCGAAACAATTCCCCCAATTATCTGTGTTTAATAAAGATTGCTAAAATAATTAAACATTATAATGCTAAACCAGATTTGTATATTGTGAAAAAAACCTTTCTACCTTGAATCATTAACGAAATAGATCTACCGTTGAAAATATACATCTGAGGATCGGCAATTTTAGGTTTTTGTCCATTCTCGTTCACAGTTAGACTAAGTTTAGTTCCCTTTTGGTGATCAGATTTTGAAGGATACGAATAAGTGTTAATGAGAATCTACTTAATAATAATATTGTTGTTGTTTCAATGGAAATGTAACCTCCAAAGTAGTAGCTTGGCCAACTGTCGTAAATTGGTTGCAATTGCCTTCTTCTGTTAAGAAATTGGATAATTCCTACAATAAACTTATGAATGTTGGTCCTTTGAAACTTCTAATCATAACTTCCTTCTTACATTTCCGATCATCGAATTTACAACTAAGAATGTTCGAACTAGCTTTTGTAGAATATACCTTTCTCAAGTTGTATTGACCTGTAATATAAAATTAGTTAAATCCAACAGAATATTACTTACAATGGAATTCGATTATATTCATTAATGGTGCATACTTGCATGCGTCAATTGTCTCATAAAAAATCTCCAAAGAATTAAGCTAATGTCTAAATTTGACTAACAGGAAACAAAATTGAAAATAAAAAAAACTAAAATACATTAAAAATAATATTGATCATGATAACATTTTTATTTTTCTGCCAAACAGTTCAATTAGTTTCTATAGTCTTCTATATCTTAACAGTGAAAAACTCGTAAATTACGTATCAATGGAATAATGGTGATATATCAATAGAGCGTTCAGGTTTACGATCTTAGAGTTACCACCTTTTCCACTGTTGCTAAATTAGCAATGCTAATATCGAGGTATTGCACACTTATTACCAATATCAGTAATTCACCATTCGCAGAGAGGGTTTATAATAATGAATGCATTTTCCAACAGGATAATGCATCTTTGGCAGGATCGGTGTAAACACTAATTGAACTATTTGGCAAAAAATAAAAATCCTATCCTGATCAGTATTATTTTTAACGTGTTTTAGTTTTTTTCTTCAATTTTGTTTCTATCAGATACTTCCCTTGTTAGCCGAAGTATTGCACCAGGTTTTAGGCTTTTTTGTACTCTGTGTGGAGATGCAGGTACGCATTTTCTATATGCAATTCTGTACGAAAAATTATATAATATATACAAAATCGTATATAATATTTACATAATATGGTCTATATTTAAGTTCATTTTTCCACGACACTTGATTTTTTGGAGACAATTGACGAATGCAAGTATGTACCATTCCCTTTTCAATGAAATTATTAGATTAATGAAAATATGGTGATATAGATGTTCTACTGTCCATACGACATATTGTCCTACTTTGAACAAGTGAAGAAATATCTCGATCGTTCTGTTTTCCTATTGCTTATCGTTCTGTTTTTTGCCAAAATAGAACGATAAGTGTATGTATAGAAAGCGAAAAGGACACTCTGAATTTTTCCCCTTCTAAAATCAAATCATTTTTTTCTTATAACTTGTTTTCATCTTTGGTTTAATACCAATAGCCCATGACCATGTCTGATAATAATATCGTAATAGCAGATTAGTCGTCAAATAAAGTGACCCTATAAGATTGCTCTTTAAAACGGGTACAACTTTCCTTTCCAGTTCTTGTACTTCCAAATAAACCATGTCATAGAAAGAAGTTCTCATCACCTTTTGAAGTGAGGTGAACCACCTTGTAAATTGGTAAATCATATGATATTCTTCTGGTAAATATGGATCACTCTTCCAACTCCATAAATTGATTTTTTCAATTTCTGCCCGAAGGTATGAAAGAAGTAAAACTTTTGTTGACCTCTCATCTAGACAGTCTCCGGTGAACAATAAATATAAATAAGTGTTAAAATCTTCTCAAATCAAATTAATCACAGCCAAGTTCCAAAAATTTTAACTTTTTTCTTCGGAGCCAAAAGAACAATGAAAATAATTTTCCAGAACTATTTTGTTAATCGGAACATTTTCAATTTCTTCTATATTTATATTAATAATCATTTGTGCAATCGTTAGAATAGTATAATTTTGGAACAACAACTTCTTTTTCATACTTAGTGTCCAATCATTTTCTCGGTGATAGATATTTAGAAATATCAATAAAATCATAAGATCTTTAAATTCAACCCCGGTCCACCGATTATAATCACGCAATTTGGTTAAAGAACTGTCAAAATAATCTAACAATTTTTCTTTATTTTCCCATTCTGGATAATTATTACTCTCACCCTCAAAATTGACGCAAATTAATAAGTTATGAAATTGTTTGATTTCTGCTGAACAATTAAATTGCATTGCATATTTTATTCGACTGAATAAAATCCAGTCGTTATCAATTTTACTAAATTGAAAAATAAACAATCAAAAAGAATTAAAAAATAACTTTGGTTTAGGTAAACAAATAGTAACTGAAGGAATAGATGTTTTTTTGGATGAGAAAAGCATGTCTTGTTCAATTGGTTTATTCGTAAAATTAATTGTATTATGTACTATCAAATATGTGAAAAATCCGAATGAAATTATGCAAATTATAATCCAATAAATTCTCGTCCATTTTTTTTTTGCTTCGAAAACAAACTTCACTCCGTGTAAAGAAGTTTGTTGGATAAAATGCTCTACAATATTGTTCATGGTATACTAAATTTGTGCCAGTATTATAAGTCCAATAAATTGTCTATTTGCGAATTATATTTTTTATCATACTATTCGGCAGTATTATGAAACATCAAATGTTTAAAATACGAAGTTCGTGAGATTTTCTTTTTGAAAAAAAAAATCAATTCTGCTTAATATCGGTAGACAGAGTAATTAATAAATGTGCGCACGAACTATCACAGAAATTAATTGGAAAATATTTTGCAAAGATTATGTTTATATTTTTCTTACATCTTTCGATACCTTCCAAATTTGAAAGGAATGACGAATAAACTAGGAAATAAAAATAAATATTCGACTGGAAAACCTTTTGAAAAAAAAAATTTTTTTTACATTAATATCGATTTTTACATTTGGTCTCACAATGACGTCGAAGAATTCTGACCTAATCATCCGTGTCGGTTCATCTAATTCTAAGGAGATGGTGGCTGCTCTAGAGAACATAGAGAAGAATCTAATAGATAACGGACAGCCTCCGAAGCGTAGTACAACAAAAAGAGGTCGATCTAGTTCGAGATCTGCCAGAGTGACGAACGGCCAGCTCCTCAGTGGAATTGTCAATCTGAAAGAAATATGGGAGGATAAAGTTTCGTTTTCGATCGATCAGATTCAGAAATCCCTGGATATTATCGTCAATAACCAGGCGGCTTATGTACGGGATATGAAAGAAGTTTTGGACAATCAACGTCGAGCGGTTGAAGAACAAAAAAGTAGAATCGAGAGAGAGGAAGAATTGACTTCTCGGTTCTCTGAACTTCTCGGAGTGGTTCGGAAAGTTACTGAACTGAAGGTTGTCGATAATTCCAAGGATCTTGAGGACGTAGTAATGGAAACTTCTTCCAATGCCGTAATTGCACCTAAACGTAATGTGAACCAAGAGTATCTTGATGCAGCGAAAAGGTCTATGCTGAACACGATCAGAACCAAACAGAATTCTGCTTCCTTCGCAAAAACAGGGAAGGCTCAACGAAAAAGAAACCCTGAAGCTGTTTCTGTTTCAACCGCGAATCAGGATCACAATGATAATAGGACCGTAGGTCTTAAGAAAAAACAACATCACCCAACCGTTAAATGTTCTGGTAACGAAGATCCTTTGATCACCACTGTTCGTAAAATTCCGGAACAGGCGACGAGAAGAGTGATACTCTCCAGAATTGACCGAAGTATTCCATTGGAGAATATAAACAAATTCTTAATGGACCGAGATATAACGAGCCGTCAAATTTCTCGAATATACAAGACAAGTGAAGGAGAACTGCTGAAGAATCGATCGTCAAAAGTGATAATCGCCATTGCCGCGTCGGAAGTTGAAGAAATATCAAAGGCCGATTTCTGGCCTTTAGGTGTGGAGATTCGTCCCTTCTTCTTTAACGATAAAACTAAAGAATTTCTAGATAAATGTTGCATACACTTGAAGGAAGCTCTGGCCTCTGCAACTACGGAAGATACAATAGTGAATATTCCTTGACTCTCCCTGAGGAAAAGACTCTCTTCCCCAAATCTCAACAACTTAACTGACGATATTATTACCGTTATCTCATTTAACTCTCATGGTCTGCACGGGTTCTTGTCAGATTTCCAAAATTTTTTGAAGTATGATGTTATTTTCTTTCAAGAAACTTGGGTGGTATCTCTGCCTTTGTCTCTTAACGACATCTCTACACATTCGATTTGGGTATCACCAGCTATTCCTCCTAAGGGTTTAAGTGGTAAAGGAAGATTTTCTTCAGGAATGTTCATAATTGTTCGGAAGTCGTTAAACGCTTCTGAGTTCAGGATTCATTCTGATTCTATTTGTTCGATCAACGTTAATAATGTACTGTTTGTTAATTTTTATGGAGATAGCTACAGTAAGGTTACTTCAGTCATGATGTTGGAAGAGGTTCTTTCTCAAGATTGCATTGGCAAGAATTTCATTATTGCAGGTGACTTTAATCTCTCTCCTTCGAACATTAACCTGTTAGTGGACAGCGGGAAGAATCTTCTTTCCACGTATAATTGTTCTTTTATTGATCTTACTTTTTGTCATGAGTCATCCTATTCGTTTAAATCCTCAAACGGGCAGTCATGGATTGATCATTTTTTAATATCAAATAATTTATGTAACAAAGTAGAAGAGTGCTACATTTCCAATGACTTCATGTTATCTGATCATTTGGCTATTGTTATGAAAGTTAATTTACCGTCTGCTAGTCGTGAGAATGTCAAAAATTCCCTATGCGTTCCTATATGTAAAAACCCAAATTTTCTTCAATCGCAGATAGTGATTATAAATAATTATGATCGCCTCACATATGAAAACCTATTGGTTATAATAAAGTCTTCAGGTTCCGTCAGGAAAGTCCCAAAGCTAAAAGCATGTCTCCGGAATAGAAGAATCGCGAATTTTGATCGTATCCGTCACCTGAAAGGAGAAATGATTAGAGCTAATGGAGTGCATTTGGTAATAAATTCAGAAAGTTCGTTTAATGAGCGTAAACTCGCTAGGAGGTCATTTAGGCACGGAGTTAGAGACCTTATGAGGGAAAATGAAGAAAAGAGATATGAAGAGTTGATGGACGGCAGGAATTCTA